>PVKV010024061.1:0-15866 GCA_004027835.1 Alouatta palliata
CTCTTGTTACCCAGGCTGGAGTGCAATGGCGCGATCTCGGCTCACCGCAACCTCCGCCTCCTGGGTTCAAGCAATTCTCCTGCCTCAGCCTCCCGAGTAGCTGGGACTACAGGCACGTGCCACCATGCCCACCTAATTTTTTTGTATTTTTAGTAGAGACGGGGTTTCACAATGTTGACCAGGATGGTCTCGATCTCTTGACCTCGTGATCCACCCGCCTCGGCCTCCCAAAGTGCTGGGATTACAGGCGTGAGCCACCGCGCCCGGCCAGCATTTTGCTTTATAGGGTAGTTTTGACTTGGCTTTTGAGTTTTTTGTATTAAATCCTTTTTCTTTTAACCGAATGGATGAGTAAGCTAAATCTAGAGTTATGTTTTACAATTTTGGGCACCCTACCTTCACGGATTTACAAATGAAGCCACGACCCATTAACTTTGGAATGCCACTGCCTTAACTTGAGAAGAAGTTGGAATCTGACTATATACACTGTTTATCCACAAGCCTTTAGTGGCTAAAGGAAGCAAGGCAAAGCATAGCAGAGGTAGAATAAAGACTATCCAGGTGTGGTGGTTCACATCTATAATCCCAGAATTTTGGGAGGAGGTAGGTGGATCATTTGAGCCTAAGAGTTTGAGACCAGCATGAACAACACAGTGAGACCTCATCTCCACAAAATAAAAATAAAACAATTAGCCAGGCATGGTGGGGTGTACCTGTGGTCTCAGCTACGCAAGAGGCTGAGCTGGGAGCCTAAGCTGGGAGGCTCACTTGAGCCCAGGACATTGAGGTCTTTTTTGAGCTGTGATTATACCACTGTACTCCAGCCTGGATGACAGAGCGAGACCCTGACTCAAAACAAAAAACAAAAAAGACTGATCTTGCTGACCCAGACAGCTTTGCAGACTCTGAACCTGAATCTTTCTGATTTAACCTATTTCCTTCAATCCAAAAATCACTTCCTCTTAGAAGCTGCGCAAGAGATACAATCCCACTTACATGTCTCAAGTATAAGAAGAATAGGGAGAAACTATGCTGGTTTGGTAGGTTGCCAAGCTTCCCTTTACTCTGAACTCCTTATGCACAGTCTTTGATGCCAGGGTTTCTGCTCTAGGGTCTTCCTTGACATCTGAGAGGCCTTGATCTTTCTCCTACACAATTCCAGAATATTCCTTTATTTATAAACACTATTGGTTTCCTTTGGTCTTACTTGTATACAAGCCAGGTTTCCAGACAAAAACAAAGTCATGCCCTTCTCCCTTCTCCTATCCCTGATGTTTCAATGCTTTAGTTGGCACACCTAGAAGTGTGCTGAGTGGTCAAGGCATTTGGCCAAAGGATAGTGAGCCAGAAATAGTTCATCTCTAAGCCAGGGGTTCAGCTTTAATTTATTATTTTCATAGGAAAAAAAGAATAAAATGCTAATGTTGGCTCCTTTGAAAGGCTTTTAGAATTAGGTACTACATACTATAAGGTCTGGGCAGCCTACAAATATTGCATTTTATAGATGTATATAGTAGTTTTTAAAAGGTGGAGACTCAAACAGTGCAAAATACCTCTTGGTCTGCAAGTATTGCAGCTGCAATCAAAGACCTGCTGACAGCGGCCTGACTTTACAGGCCATTGTTGCCCTTTAGGCCCTGCGTGTAGTGAGTGCTGTGTCTGAGGCTCACCCAGCCCTCTCTGCAGTTCTTGAAACCTCAATCTTAGAGTTTCACAGCAAATGATGGACTATTTACTTACATCAAAGATACGCTTCACTTATCTGAGGTACCCTTATGAGAAATTCTACTACACACAGGTTTATTTCTGGATACAATTTCCTAAACTATGAACATTTCAGTGTTGGCCATTGAGAAATAAGAAGTACTCCAGTTTGTGGTAATCAAAAAAGAGGAATATGGGAGGTTGGGGATGGAAAAGTAGTGTAATCACAGCTCAAAAAACCCTCAATGTCCTGGGCTTAAGTGATCCTCTCAGCTTAGCCTCCCAGCTCAGCCTCTTGTGTAGCTGAGACAACAGGTACACCCCACCATGCCTGGCTAATTGTTTTATTTTTATTTGGTGGAGATGAGGTCTCACTGTGTTGCTCATGCTGATCTCAAAGAGTTTAAGAGGATTAGCAAAGAGAAAGGAAGCTGAGAGGTGGACATTCCAGGTCTCTAGGGTACATATGAATCGCATCCTAAGGAAAAAGTCAACTGAGACTTGAGTGGATAATCTAATGGCCAAAGCCTCAGTGTGAGGTTAAGAAGAGAGTTTAAGACTAGATCAGCACAGGTTTTAGCCAGGATTGAGAAATATCTACTTGGCTATATACAGTAGGTCAAATAAAGACAATCTGAAATTGGGCCGGGCGTGGTGGTTCATGCCTGTAATCCCAGCACTTTGAGAGGCGGGATATGCATGCCTGTAATTCCAGCTACTTGGGACTGCTGAGTCTGGAGAATTGCTTCAACTGGGGAGGCAGAGGTAGGAGTGAGCAGAGATAGCACCACTGCCCTCCAGCCTGGGTGACAGAATGAGACTCTATCTTGGAAAAAAAAAAATCTGAAATTTATTTTTTTAGTTATTAAAATTATTGTATGATAGGCTGGGCGCGGTGGCTCACGCCTGTAATCCCAGCACTTTGGGAGGCCGAGGCGGGTGGATCACGAGGTCAAGAGATCGAGACCATCCTGGCCAACATGGTGAAACCCCGTCTCTACTAAAAATGCAAAAAATAGCCAGGCATGGTGGCACGTGCCTGTGGTCCCAGCTACTCGGGAGGCTGAGGCGGAAGAATCGCTTGAACCCAGGAGGCAGAGGCTGCAGTGAGCCGAGATTGTGCCACTGCACTCCAGCCTGGTGACAGAACAAGACTCCATCTCAAAAAAAAAAAAAAAAAAAATTATTGTATGACAAACAGCCTGAAGATTGAATCAAAGACAAAAGATGCAAACACTACCACCATCACCCATGACAATAGAAGAAAAACAAAACAAAACTCTTCCAGATTTACATTACTGATGTGTTGCAGTTTTACTTAGTGTGCTCATTTCATTGCTTTGTTTTGGTGAATGGCAAAATAATCATCAGGATTTCTCTAAAGCTACTCTTGACCTTCATTTCCAGAATATTATTTCTTTTGGAGGTTTTGCCTTTCTAAATAACATACTTTAGGGCTGGGCATGGTGGTTCACGCCTGTAATCCCAGCACTTTGGGAGGCTGAGGCAGGTGGATCACCTGAAGTCAGGAGTTTAAGACCAGCCTGGCCAACATGGTGAAATCCCATCTCTACTAAAAATACAAAAAAAAGTTAGCTGGGCATGGTGGTGTGCACCTGTGGTCCCAGCTATTTGGGAGGCTGAGACATGAGAATCTCTTGAACCCTAGAGGAGGTTGCAGTGAGCCAAGATCGCACCATTGTATTCCAGCCTGGGTGACAGAGGGAGACTCTGTCTCAAAAAAAAAAATTTTTTTAATAAATAAAAATAAATAACATACTTAGTTTTTTCGTTTTTGTGTTTCCTATTTTTTTTTTTTAATTTCAAGGCATTCAACAAGAAGTATAAATAATATACTTTCCAAGAGAGAAGTTTTCAGAAATCTAAACTTGGGATGGGTCTGCTGCACTGGGGAGCTGAGAATATTTCGAGCTGGAAGAGAGTTTGCACCAACAGAGTTAATTCACACTTCAGCCATTCCAACAGCCTGAAATCTGTGCTTCTATCTGAGGGACTGGACACTCCTCCCTGTCCCGGGTACACTTAGCAGTTGGCACTGACCTGAAATGCCTATTGAACTGTCTGGGCCTGTAAGTAATTTTCTTTTATTTTTAAAATTATACCCTGGCCACAGCTAATCTCAAGGTGCAACATATTAACATTTTTTTTTAAAAGACTACAAAGCAATTTCAGTGGAGGATATATAATGTAAACCAGGATTTGAAATTGAAATTTTTTTACTCATTTTCAAAGTTCAATATTAGTTCCTCAGAAGGTATTAAGTACTATTTAATGACCACAGCTTTGTCTCTGTATTGTACAATTTCTCTATGTATTATTTTTTATTCTTCAACTTTTAAGGCCAGCATTGTGAAAACTGCACATGGTTTTTAAATGTTTTAATGTGCTGCCTGGGCGTGGTGGCTCACGCCTCTAATCCCAGCACTTTGGGAGGCAGAGGCAGGGAGGTTAAGAGATTGGAAGATTGAGACCAGCCTGACTAACACGTTGAAACCCTGTCTCTACTAAAGATACAAAAAATTAGCCGGCATGGTGGCACGTGCCTGTAGTCCCAACTACTTAGGAGGCTGCAGCAGGACACTCACTTGAAACCTGGAAGTGGAGGTTGCAGTGAGCGCCACTGCACTCCAGCCTGGGCTACAGAGTGAGACTGTCTCAAAACAAACGATAGAGTGTTTTAATGTGCATACTTTACATCGTATGGAAATTTATCTGCATTTATTGTGATTATCTCTTGTCCTTCCTAGTCCCTTTTAATATTAACTTAATATTATTCTGTTTCACCATTTCATAAAAGTGTTTTGCAGTTTGAATCAGTGCTTCTAAATGACTCGTTCAGAGAAGAAAAAAAATTTTTTTGAGACAAGGTTTGGCTCTGCTGTCCAGGCTGGAATGCAGTGGTATGATCATGGCTCACTGCAACCTCTGCCTCCTGGGCTCAAGTGATCCTTCTGCCTCAGGTTCTCAAGTAGCTAGGACTGCAGGCCTGCACATAGGTCTGCACCACCCATCCAGCTAATTTTTTTTTTTTTTTGGTAGAGATGGGGTTTCACCATGTTGCCCAGGCTGGTTTCAAACTCCTGAGCTCAGGTGATCCAGCCTGTTTGGTCTCCTCAAGTGCTGGGCCTATAGGTGTGAGTAGAAAATTTTTTAGTGTTTAGTTTAACCCCTAATTTTTCTGAATACATTCCCTCATCACATAATTTAGGTTTTTGGGGATTCATGATCACTTTAAAGACATACGGTCATGCTAGCAGTATACCTTTTTCATTACAATTTTATGTATTTTACTGATTCGATGTCTTACTAGTTCCATTTTCTAATCAGCTTGAAAATCTTTGCTGATCAAATGGCTTGTTATTATTTTTTTTACATAATTTCACACAAGCCTCAAACTATTTATAAACTGTTAACTACAGGACTCTAGTGTATCATTGACTGTGCAAATTACTGTGATGTTATGAATCATCAGCATAGATATATGCACTATCATCTGTGACAAAAATTATTTCACGTGGTAGGAGCTAAAACTTTTTTGTTATTGTTTCCTTTTTTTTTTGTTGTCGTTTTTTTTGAGACGAAGTTTCGTTCTTCTTACCCAGGCTGGAGTGCAATGGCACGATCTCGGCTCACTGCAACCTCCGCCTCCTGGGTTCAAGCAATTCTTTAACTTCCCGAGTAGCTGGGACTATAGGCACGCGTCACCATGCCCAGCTAATTTTTGTATTTTTAGTAGAGATGGGGTTTCACCATGTTGACCAGGATGGTCTGGATTTCTTGATCTCGTGATCCATCCACCTCAGCCTCCCAAAGTGCTGGGATTATAGGCGTGAGCCACTGCCTATTGTTTCCTTTTTATCTGAATTGAAAAGTTTATCAGAAAAGTTGCCTGTAATTTATCAGCACTTTCGGAGATTAAGGAGGGTGGATCGCTTGAGGGAGGCCAGGAGTTCAAGACCAGCCTGGTAAACAGTGAAACCCCATCTGTACTAAAAATACAAAAATTAGCCAGGCTTGGTGACACATGCCTGTAGTCCCAGCTACTTAGGAGGCTTAGGCACGAGAATTGCTTGAACCTGGCACATGGAGGTTGCAGTGAACCAAGACTGTGCCGCTGCACTTCAGCCTAGACGACCGAGCAAGACAGTGTCTCAAAAAAAAAAAGATAAGGTTACCAGGAAAGTTAAAACAGACAGCTTTTTTTTTACACTTTTCTATATTGCCTTAAATAATGTTGCCTGAGAATTGTGTCATATATCCAACATTCTGCCTGATCCTAGAATCTAGACCCTCGTAATTGAAAGCAACATTGAGAGGAACAAATCAAATCTATAATCTTTGTCTTACACGATTCCTCACAATTATAATTACGTGGTCCCACGCTGCTGACTTATAAGATATTAGATGAAACACCATATCACTTAGAGAGATGGCAAAGAAACCAGTCATCTCAGCTTTGTTTCATTTTATACTGAATTGCTTTTAAAAACATAGATCTAATAATTTAAACCTTCAAATAAATGATCTCCTGTGTATATATTAATATCTATAATTTAGTTTTCTATGTGCCAACCACTTATTTTTGCTACTAGACTTAGTCATTCCTAGATTTGTTTCTCTGCTAATAAGAGAAAGGAGGTTGGATAAGAGAACGTGGACAAGGTACACGAATCTTAGATTCAAAGTTGACAAAATTTTTCTTTGGATAGTCAGTTTCTTTTCTTTCTTTCTTTTTTTTTTGGAGGGGATGGAGTCTCACTCTGTCACCCAGGCTGGAGTGCAGTGGCCACGATCTTGGCTCACTGCAACCTCCACCTCCGGAGTTCAAGCGATACTTCTGCCTCAGCCTCCCGAGTAGCTGGGACTACAAGCGCCTGCCACTACGCCCGGCTAATTTTTTTTTTAGTAGAGATGGGATTTCACTGTGTTAGCCAGGATGGTCTACATATCCTGACCTCGTGATCCACCCGCCTCGGCCTCCCAAAGTGCTGGGATTACAGGCATGAGCCACCGCGCATGGCCTGGATAGTCAGTTTCTATTCTGTAGTTTCTGTCTTCAACAAAGTATTTCATTAACACACCAGAAGCACTCCACCATCCTTGAATCTTGGTTGGGTGCCAGCCCCACAACAAGTTCAAGTGCTTCAATAGTACAGAAATACACAGTCATGTCAGACAGGCACTAAATATCTTTTGCCCTGCCTCAGTAAAGATGCGCCTTAAACCTATGGTGGGTGGAACATAACAAGACTTACCCTGGCAACAGCTTTTCCAGGTGCTCTAGGTCCAAATAAGAATGCCAATTCTGCTTTCCCTTAAATAAATTTCCCTCTGCCTTGACAGGAAGAGACAAGGTCAAAATGGTCTGAGCCTGCCTCAGTCTAAGGTATTCCTGTGATAATCTTTTGGGAGGGGTTTGCTGTTCCTAATTAGCATCACCATGGATTCCCATCAAATCCTAATCTGCTGCAGATTTCTAGCTTTTGTAATTTTTATGGCTTGTTAATTCTCTCTGTTTTTCTCAGCACAGATAATTTGTTCCTAAATTTCCAAACTCCATTTTACAATTTTATCAAACTCTGCAGGGCCTCAATTTTACACTTGACATATAAATGACATTAAAACTTGCACCTTTGAAGTGATGATTCTAAGAACGTTCCTGTGTAGTTTTCACTGCAAAATGAGCAAATGTCAAATAAACAGTGCTGACTTTGTGAGTTCTCTCCCTTCAGAAGCAGCTCCCAAAGAATTCAAGGATGGCTCTTCTCTTCTTTTTCTTTTTCTTTTTTTTGAAAGAGCCTTGCTCTGTTGCCCAGGCTAAAGTGCTGTGGCGCGACCTTGGCCTACTTGCAACCTCCACCTCCTGGGTTCAAGCTACTCTCCTGTCTCAGCCTCTCAAGTAGTTGGGACTACAGGCCCCACCACCATTCCTGGCCAATTTTGTATTTTCAGTAGACATGGGATTTCACCATGTTGGCCAGGCTGGTCCCAAACTCCTGACCTCAAGTGATCTGCCCGTCTCGGCCTCCCAAAGTGCTGGTATTACAGGTGTGAGGTACTGCACCCGGCCAAGGATGGCTTTGTCATTCTTTAAGTCTACATACACCTTAAATAAGAATTACTGAGAAGTGAAGTTGGAACTACTGTAAGTAGGAATTACCGAGAAATAAAGCTAGAATTCCGGCATCCTGTAATTCTACACGATGCCGGAATTCTAACATTTCATTTCTGTATAAAAATTGCGTTCTCAAGGAGAACAAGAGAGGTGAGGAGGGTGGGGCTTACCTTTTAGCTTAGGTAAAACTAGAAACCTCTGGTGGAAGTTTAGGACCCTTGTACAACAGGCATCATCATTACCATCATCAATAACACTATTGCAACTGGTAATTTCATTTTTTAGAGACAGTCTTGCTCTGTCGCCCAGGCTGGAGTGCAATGGTGTGATCTCGACTCACTGCAACCTCTGCCTCCCAGGTTCAAGCAATTCTCCTGCCTCAGCCTCCTCAGTAGCTGGGATTATAGGCATGTACCACCACACCCAGCCAATTTTGTATTTTTAGTAAAGACGGGGTTTCTCATGTTGATCAGTCTGGTCTCGAACTCCAGACCTCAGGTGATCGGCCCGCCTTGGCTCTTCCTGGCTTCCAAAGTGTTGGAATTACAGGTATGAGCCACTGTACCTGGTCTGCAACTGGTAATTTTATAGCATGCTTACTGTGCACTAGTAAGACACCAGACGTTGCACTAAGCATTTCACATGCATTATCTCATTTTAATCTTCCAAACAATCCTATGAAGTAGGGGCTATTATCTCCATTTAGCAAAGAGGAAGATGAATTTATTGGAGTAAATTGGTCAGACTTACTGGAGATTAACTAATGAGTGGTACAGTAATTAAAATACAGAATAATTCTCCCTATCTAAAACTGGACCTGCTGAGGTTCAGTTAAAGATAATTTAAAAAGGCTGGGCATGGTGGCTCACGCCTGTAATCCCAGCACTTTGGAGGCCGAGGCGGATGGATCATGAGGTCAGGAGTTCGAGACCAGCCTGACCAACATGGTGAAATCTTTGTCTCTAAAATAATAATAATAATAATAATAATAAATAATTTTTTTTTTGGAGACGGAGTTTCGGTCTTGTTACCCAGGTTGGAGTGCAATGGCGCGATCTCAGCTCACCGCAACCTCTGCCCCCTGGGTTCAAGCAATTTTCCTGCCTCAGCCTCCTGAGTAGCTGGGACTACAGACACGTGCCACCATGCCCAGCTAATTTTTGTATTTTTAGTAGAGACGGGGTTTCACCATGTTGACCAGGATGGTCTCGATCTCTTGACCTCGTGATCCACCCGCCTCGGCCTCCCAAAGTGCTGGGATTACAGGCGTGAGCCACCGCACTCGGCCAATAATTTTTTTAATTTTAGGGTTTTTTTGTTCTTTAAAATTAATAGAGAAGAGGTCTCACTCTGTTGCCCAGGCTGGTCTTGAAATCCGGAACTCAAGTGATGCTCTCAGATCCCAAAGTACTGGGATTACAGGCATGAACCACCACACCTGGCCTTAATTTCTAAAGATAAAGTGGTCTAGGAATTGAGTGTCTCATGAACTTAGTGAATTACCATGGCCACATTATATATTTAGCTTATAAAGGATTTTTAAAAATTATGTGTCTACTTCTGCTAAACCTTCTACAAAAAATACAAAAACTAGCCAGGTGTGGTGACATGCCTGTAGTTCCAGCTACTTGGGAGGCTGAGGTAGGAGGATTGCTAGAGCCGAGGCTGCAGTGAGCCAAGATTGCACCACTGCACTTGGTGTGGGCAATAAAACCAGACCCTGTCTCAATATATACATATATATATATATATATATATATATATATATATATATTTAATCTACTCCCTAATTTCCTGGCCTGACTGATATTGAAAATGAATCAAGAGTATCAATTTGTAAACTGTTTACTTCTGAGAAATTACATAAAAACCTAAACTGCTCTGCCCAGTACCACTGCGCCGTGTCTGTCTTCAGTCAGAGGCCCGACCTCCTTCACCCGTGTCCCCCACTCCATGCGGAAGTGGCTCCAGCATGTCTGACAAACTGCTCTACAAAGTCACTGACATGGATCTGGCTGCCTAGGGACACAAGAACCTGGGCATTGCAGAGGATGAGATGCTGGGCCTGATGTGCAGGTGGGAGTTGTACTTGACCTCCAAACCACTGAAAGATGCCCACATCGCAGGCTGTCTGCACATGAGTGTGGAGACTGCCGTCTCATTGAGACCCTCATCTCCCTGGGTGCTGAGGGGCAGTGGTCCAGCTGCAACCTCTTCTCCACCCAGGATCATGCGGCGGCTGCCATTGCTGAGGCTGGCATTCCAGTGTATGCCTGGAAGGGAGAAACAGACGAGGAGTACCAGCGGTGTAACCAGCAGACAGCGAACTAAAAGGATGGGCCCCTCAACGTCATTCATCCACACCAAGTTCCCACAGCTCCTGTCCGGCATTGGAGACATCTCCCAGGAGACCACAACTGAGGTCCACAACCTACACAAGATAATGTGTAATTGGATCCTACAGGTGCCTGCCATCAATGTGAATGACTGTCACCAAGAGCAAGCCAGCATCCCTTACAGATGGCATCATGCGGGCCACAGATGCGGTGACTGCCGGCAAGGTAGTAGTGACAGTGAGCTACGGCAACGTGGGCAAGGACTGTGCCCAGGCCCTCAGGGTTTTGGGGCTCATATCATTGTCACTGAGATTGACCCCATCAGTGCACTGCAGGCTGCCATGGAGGGCTATGAGGTGACAACCATGGACAAGGACTGTCAGGAGAACATCTTTGTCACCACCACAGGCTGTAATGACATCATCCTCAATCAGGACTTTAAGCAGATGAAGGATAATGCCGGCTGGGCATGGTGGCTCACGCCTGTAATTCTAGCACTTTGGGAGGCCAAGGTGGGTGGATCACCTGAGGTCAGGAGTTCAAGACCAGCCTGGCCATCAGGGTGAAACCCCATCTTTTTTTTTTTTAAAAAAAGGATAATGCCATCATGGTGACACTGGCACTTTGACCTGGAGATTGATGTCAAGTGGCTCAACAAGAATTCTGTGCAGAAGATGAACATCAAGCTCAGGTGGACCATTCCTGGTTAAAGACTGGGTGCTGCGTCATCCTTCTGGCTGAGGGCTAGCTGGTCAACCTGGGTTGTGCTATGAGTCACTTCAGCTCTTTGAGGAGTAACTCCTTCACCAACCAGGTGATGGCACAGATTGAACTGTGGACCACCCAGAGAAGTGTCCCATTAGAGTTCACTTTCTGCCCAAGAAGCTGGATGAAGCAGTGCTTGAAGCCCACCAGGCGGAGCAAGCTGAATGAGAAGCTGACGAAGCTGACTGAGAAGCAGGCCCTGTCCCATGATGGCCCCTTCAAGTCTGATCCCTATTGCTACTGAGAGCCAGTCCTGCCCTATACCTTCTAGCTGCTGTGCTTGCCTCTCCTGCCCAAGAGCAAATGGCACCAGCTTTGTGATTGGTTTGTCATAGTCCCCCATTGACTCCCTGGAGCTGGTCACTTAGTTTTTGGACTTGGCTGCATCCCTTGTATGCTTCCAAATGTGGCAGAGGGAATTCAGGGGCCCTCCTCAAGCCCTGGTTATGATGGAGGTACAATGGAGACAGCCACAGGGAACCATGAGCTCAGTGGTCTTGAACTGCTCACTAAGTCAGTACTTCACCATCCAGGAAGTCAATAGTGGGCTCACAAAATCTATGTACTTTACCACCTAGGCCTTCACCTGGCCTATAGGCCTATATCCATGTGCTTATTTATAAGTTCAATAGTTCCTATGCCCATAACAGGTGAAAAGGAGCTATATTAAAGGGCAAGGAGGAACTACTGTTGGAGTTGGAATGTTCCTGAAAGCCTGGCTTAGTGCTGGGCATTTTTTTTTTTTTTTTTTTTTTGAGATGGAGTCTTGCTCTGCTACTAGGCTGGAGTGCAGTGGTGCAATCTCGGCTCACTGCAATCTCCACTCTGGGGTTCAAGCAGTTCTCCTCCCTCAGCCTCCTGGGTAGCTGGGATTACCGATACGTGCCACCACACCCAGCTAATTTTTGTATTGTTAGTGGAGACAGAGTGGGCCTTCTTTTAAACTATGTAACAATGAGGTTGGTTCTTATAGTTCATGTTTTACAGGGATAAGAATCGACTGTTAAGGAACACCCAAAAGAGGTCAGAGAGGCCCAGTGTGGTGGCTCATGCCTGTAATCCCAGCACTCTGGGAGGCCAAGGCGGGCAGATCACCTGAGGTCAGGAGTTCAAGACCAGCCTGACCAACATGGAGAAACCCCATCTCTAAAAAAAGAAAGAGAGAACAGAGAAGCGACAGCCAGAGATTGAGAGGAGCCAGAAAAAGTAAAAGCAAGCATAGATCCACCACCACTTTGTAACAGAATGCTTTTCATCACAACCCTGGGTCGAAAAGAGTAATTTGGTTTAAAATGTTTATATGGGGTGGGGGTAATAAAGAAAAAAAAATGTTTATATAATGTTTATAATGTTAAAAGAAAGCGAGGGGTGAGGGGGTCAATAAAAATTTTGGTGCCTACAAAAGAAAAACTTTCTTGCTGTTTTTTGCTTTTTTTTGAGATGGAGTCTCGCTTCTTCACCCAGGCTGGAGTGCAGTGGTGCTATCTCTGCTCACTGCAACGTTTGCCTCCTGGGTTCAAGCAGTTCTGTCTGCCTCAGCCTCTTGAGTAGCTGGGATTACAGGCACCGCCACCACACCCAGCTAATTTGCATATTTTAGTAGAGACGGGGTTTCACCATCTTCACCAGGCTGGTTTTGAACTCCTGTGACCTCATGATCTACCCACCTTGGCCTCCTAAAGTGCTGGATTACAGGCATGAGCCCCAGTGACTAGCCAAAAAAAAAAAAAAAAAAAAAACTTAAAGAATGAAGGAAAGCATGTACTAGTGATAATTTTTAGAGCAAAATTATTTTACAAAGTGTTTTCTGTTTAGGGAAGGAGAAAATATTGGTTTTCGCCAATTGCTTATTGTGATTTCAGGTTTTTTTCTTTTTTTGTCTTCTGTTGTAGTTTTGAGACAGGGTCTTGCTCTGCTGTCCAGGCTAGAGTGCAATGGTGCAATCATGGCTTACTGTAGCCTTAACCTCCTGGGCTCAAGTGATCCTCCTGCCTCAGCCCACCAAGTAGCTGGGACTATAAGCTCATGCCACCAGGCCTGGCTAATTTTTAAATTTTTTTGTAGAGATGAGGTCTCACTATATTGCCCAGGCTGGTCTGATTTCAGTTTTATAAATTTATAGAAATAATTAGTCAAGAAAGCCTAATCACTTTAGTTACTGTGCCAGAAAATCCGCATTTAAACTTATTTCTGCCCCAGAATGCATTCTGCTAAAAATGGACTTTTCTAATCAGCGTTGGTTATCTCAGATCTCCCACTAATATCTTTCGTGTGTCTGCTCATCGAGTTGCACCGATTTCCAAAAGGGATTAGCAGTCTTAGCAACTTTGCCACTGTATTAGCTATACCAATAGCACCCTTTGTGGGCATTTTTCTTATCTTTTGCTTTAGCAAATGTGTTACTGTTTTAGTATCATTTGGTATGGGAAAAATCAATCTGGAATCTACATCTAAAGCACGTATTTATTTTTTTTTCTGAGACGGAGTCCTGCTCTGTCGCCAGGCTGGAGTGCAGTGGCGCGATCTCCGCTCACCGCAACCTCCGCCTCCTGGGTTCAAGCGATTCTTCCGCCTCAGCCTCCTGAGTAGCTGGGATCACAGGCAAATGCCACCACCTGGCTAATTTTTGTATTTTTAGTAGAGATGGGGTTTCACCATGTTGACCGGGATGGTCTCGATCTCTTGATCTCGTGATCCGCCTGCCTCGGCTTCCCAAAGTGTTGGGATTACAGTTGTGAGCCACCACGCCCAGCCTGTCTTTTTTTCTTTTTAAAAAAAGATGGGGTTTCACCATATTGGTCAGGCTGGTCTCGAACTCCTGACCTCAGGTGATCCACCCACCTCAGCCTCCCAAAGTGCTGGGATTACCCAAATGTAAACCATTACTTTTTTTTTTGAGACGGAGTTTCGCTCTTGTACCCAGGCTGGAGTGCAATGGCGTGATCTCGGCTCACCGCAACCTCCGCCTCCTGGGTTCAAGCAATTCTCCTGCCTCAGCCTCCCGAATAGCTGGGACTACAGGCACGTACCACCATGCCCAGCTAATTTTTGTATTTTTAGTAGAGACGGGGTTTCACCATGTAGACCAGGATGGTCTCGATCTCTTGACCTCGTGATCCACCCGCCTCAGCCTCCCAAAGTGCTGGGATTACAGGCGTGAGCCACCGCGCCCGGCCTAATTTTTGTATTTTAAGTAGAGATAGGGTTTAACCATACTGGCCAGGCTGGTCTCAAACTCTAACCTCAAGTGATCCACCCACCTTGGCCTTCCAAAGTGCTGGGATCACAGGCATGAGCCACTGCACTTGGCCCTAAAATTTTTTTTCTGATTTTGGGAAGTAACAGGTACTCTGATTATTGAAAGTAGTTTCTTTTTCACTTTAAGTGATGATCTCATTCTACTCTATTTTTCTTTCCTTCCTTCATTTTTCCTCTCTCCTCACATTTCCTTTCTTCCTTCTTTCCTTCCTTTTATCCTCTTCCCCCCTTTTCTTCTTTTTCTCTTTTCTGAAAGAAAAAAGGAAGAAAAAAGAATTGCCTTAGAAGGAGGCAATTAGCTGGGCATGGTGGCTCACGCCTGTAATCCCAGCACTTTGGGAGGCCAAGGCGGGGGAATCACGAGGTCAGGAATTTGAGACCAGCCTGACCAACCTGGTGAAACCCCATCTCTACTAAAAATACAAAAATTAGCTAGGCGTGGTGGCACGCACCTGTAATCCCAGCCTCTCAGGAGGCTGAGGCAGGAGAATCGCTTGAACCTAGGAGGTGGAGGTTGCAGTGAGCCGAGATCACACCACTGCACTCCAGCCTGGGCAACAGAGCAAGACTCTGTCTCAAAAAATAAAATAATAATAAAAAAAAAATAAGAAGGAAGCAGTCACTGAATCCTAATCTGTTAAGTGTTGTTAATAACTTCTCGTAAAACACGGGGCCATTTAGTGGCAACATGTAGCTTCATTTATATTTGAGAGAAGGAATATTGCACATTCTGTTGACTTCAATACCAGATTTATGACTAGCTAACTATAAATAACTGAACATTCCAACCCTAGTTGGGAGACGGAAGATCAATCTGTTGGACCTCAGGACAATTGAGTAATGGCATTACTTAGTTTGAATTTTACACACGTAAGACAGTGTATACATGCTCTTCACTGTGCAAAAAGGAGAAGTTCATAATCTTTCTTGATAGCCTTATTATATTTAGAGGACAAAACAGGAAGTGCCATTGTTAATGGGCAGAAACATAAAAGTTATGTTCTTAAAAACACCTTGAACCTTCCTCCCCATGATATTTTGCATGCAGGAACTTTGGGTGGGACCATATGGCTTCCTGCATTTTCTTCAATCAAAGTGGTAAAGTTTGTTTTTGTTTTAAAATACAGTTTAAAGGAAAGATACTTAAACCGTTTCAGAAGAGAACAACATTTAGTTCCTTTTAGATTTTTATGAGCATATGTGATCATTTGTCATACGTGGCTAAAAAATGACCAGTACTGATGAAGTGCTATTTTATTTTTAGAGATATGCCTCCATACACTTTCCCAAAATAATAATAATAATAATAAAAAAAATCTCTGCTTCCTTCCAGGAAAGTTTTGTCCATGGCTAAATGTGGGTCCATATACTTTCATGACAAAGATGATCTTTTCATCCAAATATACTGATGATGAGAAGCCTGAGTGCTATGGTCTCTGAAACTGGTAAAGTAAAATTCCATTTCCTCAGTTCCTTGTGCACAAATATTAATATGTCATTTTTATAATACTTGTTGGCTTGAAGTAATATTTTAAATAGAGACAAAAATGTCATAAACCTGAGAAATGAAGGTTAAGTCAGGAAAGAAATAATATTTTAAATAGGTGTTTTGGTGGCTGGGCGCAGTGGCTCACGCCTGTAATCCCAGAACTTTGGGAGGCCGAGGC
>PVKV010024061.1:15966-32225 GCA_004027835.1 Alouatta palliata
CATGGTGGCACGTGCCTGTAGTCCCAGCTACTCGGGAGGCTGAGGCAGGAGAATTGCTTGAACCCAGGAGGCGGAGGTTGCCGTGAGCCGAGATCGCGCCATTGCACTCCAGCCTGGGTAACAAGAGTGAAACTCTGTCTCAAAAAAAAAAAAAAATAGGTGTTTTGGTTTTTAAACATTTATTTCTAACCCTCCAGATTTTCTCATAGCCCATGTCTGAAGGTAAACAATTATTCTACATGAAACTAATCATTCAGGCTGGGCCCAGAGGCTCAGGCCTATAATCCTAGCACTTTTGGGAGGCCAAGGCAGGAGGATCCCTTGAGCCCAGGTGTTTGAGACCAACCTGGGCAACATAGTGAGACTTCTATCTCTACCAAAAAAAAAAAAAAAATGAGAGAGATATCATGGCACATGCCTGTTGTCCAAGCTACTCAGGAGGCTGAGGTGGGAGAATTGCTTGAGTCCAGGAGCTTGAGCCCAAGAATAACCAGGTTATTCTAATATATTGAGGGAACATTTTCAGACAAAATGCTTAATTAGAAGTTAATTGTGAGGGATGGACAGGGTGAAAAAAAATTTAATTGAATATAAAAATTTTTAGGCTGGGCGTGGTGGCTCAGGTCTTTAATCCCAGCACTTTCAGAGGCTGAGGCAGGCGAATCATGAGGTCAGGAGTTTGAGATCAGCCTGGCCAACATGATGAAACCCCAAATCTAAAAAAACTACAAAAAAATTAGCGAAGCGTGATGGCGTGTGCCTGTAATCCCAGCTACTCAGGAGGGTGAGGCAGGAAAATCACTTGAACCTGGGAGCTTGAGGTTGCAGTGAGTCGAGATCGTGCCACTGTACTCCTGCCTGGGCAACAGAGTGAGACTCCGTCTTAAAAAAAAAATTACCTCAAGCTGTCATCATACTACAAATAGCTTAATGCAGTAACAAAGTGAAAGATATGATGAACCAGGAAATTAAGATAAAACACTTCTATGCATATACCTAGATCCAGTCAAGTACTTGACCGAGGACACCTTTTTATGTGTCTTTCTTTTTATAAATACATAATTATTTTATTTTATCTTTTTTTAAGTTCCAGGATACATGTTCAGGATGTGCAGGTTTGTTACATAGATAAATATGTGCCATGGGGGTTTGCTGCACCTATCAACCCATCACGCAGGTATAAGCCCAGCATGCATTAGCCCTTTTCCCTAATGCTCTCCCCACCTATGTATCTTTCTTTGTGGCCTTAAAAACATTTGAGTTTCTTATTCCTTACATAATGATTTCTGCATACAATCTGTGAAAACAAAACACTTTCTGACCTATCTATTATAGATTATGTTATGACTGGCTTTCATGAAAAATAGGCATTTTGCAGAACTTTTTTTTTTTTTTTTTTTTTTTTTTTTTGAGACAGTCTCACTCCATCACCAGGCGCCAGGCTGGAGTGCAGTGGCGGGACCTCGGCTCACTGCAACCTCTGCCGCCCGGGTTCAAGCAATTCTCCTGCCTCAGCCTCCCAAGTAGCTGGGACTACAGGCGCGCGCCACCATGCCTAGCTAGTTTTTTTGTATTTTTAGTAGAGACGGGGTTTCACCATGTTGACCAGGATGGTCTCGATCTCTTGACCTCGTGATCCACCCGCCTCGGCCTCCCAAAGTGCTGGGATTACAGGCGTGACCACCGCGCCCGGCCAGAACTATTAAACTAGTCTAAGAATAGATGACATTGTACTGAATCTCCTAATCTAGCAATCTACTCAAACCTTTTTTGTTTTTTTCTACCATCAAAGTATGGAAGAGGTAATGGCCTAGGACCAGAATGGAGGTCTTTCATCCCTCATGTTTAATTGTAACAGATTTACTTGAAATTACATTTTTCACCTGCAGAAAACTAAGAGAAGGAGCAAGAATCGGCAGAGTAGAAGGGGAAAAGGGGATAACTACAGCATCTCAATGTTTTAGAGTTTGATTTCATCACTGGGAATTTAGGTTAACCTTTTGCCTTTTCTCTGTCCAAGATTGTAGTGCTTCTGTCTAATTTTTGTTTTACAAGATGAGTTGGAAATGTAATGGGTTTTATATATGCAGCTGGAATTTTGAAGTAGAAAATT
This sequence comes from Alouatta palliata, assembly GCA_004027835.1. Classification (NCBI taxonomy): domain Eukaryota; kingdom Metazoa; phylum Chordata; class Mammalia; order Primates; family Atelidae; genus Alouatta; species Alouatta palliata. The sequence continues at coordinate 18,080 of PVKV010024061.1, forward strand.
AAAAGGGAGATGCATTGGCCTGAAGGATCAAAGTTCTACTAAAAAACTGTGGGTTTCTTATAGGAGGAAGCTTTAAAAACTCATATTTTAAAAACATTTTACAGTTCACAGAGCACCTTTCTGTAAAGTTATTTCATTTGAACATACAGTGAGGGAGGTCCAGGGTTATAGCATGAGTTACTGGCAGAGCTGTGATCATAACCCATGCATCTTTTCTTCTTTGTTCTTTTTTTTGAGACAGGGTCTCGCTATGTTGCCCAGGCTAATCTCAAACTCCTGGGTTCAAACAATCCTCCTGCCTTGGCCTCCTAAAATGCTGGAATTGCAGGTGTGAGCCACTACCCCCGGCCTGCATCTTGTTTCCTTGTATAAGACTCTTTGCATTACGTTTCTCCCTCTTTCCTTCCCCCTTGCTCCTTCTTTCATGGATGATTCGATATTTACTTTATGGATGCTTAACATGAAAGACTAAAAGCTTTTTGAGGGCAAATTTGGTATCCTACCTAACTTTGCATCTCTGGTATTAAACAGATCCAAAGCAGGTGTTTGGTTAACATTTGCTGGATGAACAAATGAATAAAATAAAAACCAAAAGGCAAATTCAAACAAACAATTTTTCAGATTTTTAAATAAGTAAATGAAGTAAATGAAAATAGCAAAGCAATATTAGAGTTTTTATATAACTTCAGAATGTCAAATGCTATATTAGCTGCTATGTATTTATCTATCATATCTATCTACCTATCATCTATCTATCTATCTATCTATCATCTATCATCTGTCTTGTTAGCTTCACTCCAAATAATTCGTTTTGTCATCCATTATTATTTACAGATTCTCAGGTCACTAAGTCATAATTATAATTAGGGAAAATGTGTCTTATTTTATTGATAGCATAGAAGTCAGAATTTCTTTTTCAGTACCATAAGGTTTATGGGAATACAACAAATAAAAATGGTTACAATTATTTGTCATGTCTGGAAGAGTACAAGACTGTGACCACTAATTCATATCATACATCAATTTTAGTTACTTATGGCTATTATATTTCCTTTGTGAATTTCACAGGCTATGAAGGCCTTAACTGATCATTTTTATATTACTCTATCTTCATGGCTTATCCACATCTAGATTTCAACTGGCCATGCTTAAGATAAAGCAAGTTTTCACATATATTTTTTTCTACCTTCATATCTAGGTAGAGATCCTAGACGTGTTGAGCTTCATTTTATTTCTGCATATATAAGTAAACATTTGTACATGTGACTTGGAGGAAAATTAGAGGAAGAATTTATTTATTGTTCATTTAAGAATAATAATTATTGGGTTCATGTACTAGGAAGTTATACTAAGAAAAAGACTCTCAAAGAAGACACAGAATTTACAAAGCCAAACTCATAAAATATATAAAGATGATGACATATCCAGGATCAGATTTAGATTCTCTAGATCCATCCTAAAGAAGAATATACCAAAAAATAGCCCAAGCTGTAACTTTACCAATTTAGTTACTGCTGTCAAGAAACATTGCACAATGCCATCTAGTGACGAGTGACCAATGAATGATTAATCACATAGAAATGACTAGATGAGGAGGGGAAAATTCCCAGGATTTTATATGTAAGAGGGAAAGCCCTTCTAAGAGAATTAAAATGGATAGAGATTAGTTTTATTTCTCCAGGTACACTTAGTGTTATGACAATCTATCACCGATCTGCAGCTTGGAGTTTTTATTTTGAAATACTGTATTGCCACCTACCTCCAAATCTGCAGTTCCACCTCCTTCTGAAGCTGCCCTTCATTATTCTGTCCACAGCTGAACTCAGAACTGTGAGTGTTCTCCAAGCTGCAGCCCCCCATCTAATGACAGGTGATGGAGGAGGAGCACTTTAGAAACCAGTCTCAACAAATTAAAAAAAAAAAAAAGGACTTCAAAAAAGGGAACCAAGTTGATTCTTAAAACAATCCATGCCACATTAAAAATAATAACAATAAATAAACTTGAAGTTCAAAGAGTAAAACTAAAACAAGGACTAGAGGAAATCATCTCTGTTTTTCTTAGCCAATGACTATGCAGACCTGATGCTGTCTTCTTCTTATACCAAATCGTCCTTGAAAATGTCAGAGACCTCTTTCTGAATGTCCGTAACGTTATTCCCTAAGGGAAATAATTTTCTCCAACACTTTTCATCTTTTGTAAACAGATGGCATATATATATATATATATATATATATATATATATTTTTTTTTATTTAAAGAGAAAGACGAACAATCTGTCAAGTGTAGAATTCTTACAGTCCAGTAGTTTCTTTTTGGTTAATTTTTCACAACTAAATTAACTAGTGTTGCTGCCATAGATACATTTAAGAAAATCATACACTTCACTGCCTTTTCATATATCTGTCTGAAACTCAGCAGGAATATTTCAGTTGCCTTAGAAAAATATACAGTTAACAAACTTTGTGAATTGAAAAGAAAACCTTATCAAAATCTCCAGCTTAAGTATGTGCAGTTGTTTTCTTTTTATTGTTGCTTACACGCTGTGATTGGAGCACAATGTGTGGAAATTGCATAACCATTATTTCCACAAATCAAAGCTTTTGAGACTTGGGAAGGCCAAGTGGATCTGCTGCATGAAATGTTGATTAAAAAATTCCACTCCACCTTTATGTCTAAAGCCCTCCCTTCTTTTAAGTATCAATGGTTTCTTCAGTCACAAGCATCGCTAGGATGTGTTTTATTTGTTTAACTGCTTTTAAAATCAGAATTAGATATAGGTCAAATAACATTTTTTGAAAAGTGTTTTCTCTATGTGTCTTATATTTTTCATTAGTTCCACCTTATTTTGCTATGTTTAATATTTTGGGGATAATCTAGGCAGAGAACTCTTAATTCTTTTTTTTTTTTTTTTTTGAGACTGAGTTTCGCTCTTGTTACCCAGTCTGGAGTGCAATGGCGCGATCTCAGCTCACCGCAACCTCTGCCTCCTGGGTTCAAGCAATTCTCCTGCCTCAGCCTCCCGAGTAGCTAGGACTACAGGCACGTGCCACCACGCCCGGCTAATTTTTGTATTTTTAGTAGAGACGGGGTTTCACCATGTTGACCAGGATGGTCTCGATCTCTTGACCTCGTGATCCACCCGCCTCGGCCTCCCAAAGTGCTGGGATTACAGGCGTGAGCCACCGCGCCCGGCCGAGCTTTTAATTCTTAACGCATTGGAACCATCAAGAAGACATTCAGTGCAGTTTCCATGTCTCGGGAAACTTTTGGTATCCTTAGCTCAATCCATTCCCAGGTTTATGGGGACTAGGGAAAATCCTTTCAGTACTCATTTTACATTTTACAATGTACCGAGTCAAGTGCTGCGCAGTGGTATATGCCTGTGGTCCCAGCTACTCGGGAAGCTCAGGAGAGAGCATCACTGGAGCTCAGGAGTTTTAGTCCAGCCTGGGCAACACAGCAAGACCCTATCTCTAAAAAAAGAAAATAAGGAAAAGAAAACAGTATCCAGTCAGATGGCTATGTAGGTCAAAGAGAACCTGAATGAATCATATGAGAGTGAAGAAAAACACTCGTTATTCCAGCATTCTGTGTTCCTCTTTTGCTCTAGCGGAGCTTTGATTGTACGACTCTAAAAGCCATGCAACACTGCTTTCCCTGGAGCCACAGCTACCGCTGAGAACTCAAAAACTTCTCCCTTCTCAGTGAATACGTCTAGAGTTGGGTTGGGGATGGGATGAAGATCTCTAACACCCTCCTGGAAATAAAGAAGTACAAATAGGTAATTTTCTTAAGAGTGAAACAAAGCTTTGTTTTGAGATGTTCTGCTGGAATAGTCTGGTAGCTCCTTCGGTGTTTAAACTCATTTTGAGTCTGTAAAAGCGGCATCATCTTTGGCTGTGCTTTGACACTGTTCAGTACCTGAGATATAATGAGCATAAATATCTTTTTAGTTTTCTGGATCAAAGATTGTTTCCTTCTGTAATGTTTCTCCTCAAAGAAGTGTTTCAAGGTTCTGTAAATTTCACAGATTATAAGGGTAAAATAGCGATTATAGCAAAAGTCTATGATCTGTGACATTGTCTAATTTTGAATCACAGTGGCAGCTTTTCTTTTATCTTTAAATTTGGTGCCATTTCTTCCTATCATTTCCACCCCTGGGATTTTTCTGGTTAGAGATGTATATAATTACCTTTCTGCCCACATTCCCTTCTAAAAGGATCTGTTCCCCTGCTGAACAGATGGGCCTAGTCATCCATGTTTATAGCATATGACCCTACTCCCCTGGTTACGATGATTGGACCAGTGTGTGCAGACCTACTCTGAGAGCCGATCCATAGGTTAGGCCAAGCCAACTAGAAGACATTGTTTGAGGCCGGGCGCGGTGGCTCACGCCTGTAATGCTAGCACTTTGGGAGGCCGAGGTGGGTGGATCACCTGAGGTCAGGAGTTCATGACCAGCCTGGCCATCATGGTGAAACCCCATCTTACTAAAAAAAAAAAAAAAAAGATATTGTTTGAAAAAATTTTACTAAGACACAAAAGTCATAGATAAATGATTAGAATTGGAGTTGTAGGGTCACAGGTATTTAGTGTTAGAGTTTTATGGTAAGCTTCAGCTACATGAATGTCAAATTATGAGGGAACACAAAGTAAAGCCCTTACATGTGGAGCCAGCCTATGAGAGCAACCTAGAATAGATATGCAGAGAGAAGCAGTAGCAAGAGCTCACACTGACATTTGTAAAATCCCTTCTCACCATACAGAGCCTTTTCTACTTTAAACAAACAGTATGTTTTTCAGCATGACTTGGGTTGGATAGCCCATCTCCAGAGAGAATCCCGTTTGTCTTAATCAGCATTATCACATCATTCGATACATGTGACAGAGTAGGCCTGCCAACCATTAATGAACAATAAACTTAAGGAGACAGTTGCTGGAGTTCTGTTTTGCTTTTTTGAGACTGGATTTCGCTCTGTCACCCAGGCTGAAGGGCTGTGGCAGGATCACAGCTCACTGCAGTCTCGATCTCCTGGGCTCAAGAGATCTTCCCACCTTGGCCTCCCAAGTAGTTGGGACCACAGGTGCAGGCCACCACACCTGGCTTTTTTGATGTTTTGTAGAGATGGGGTCTCCCCATGTTGCTCAAGCTGGTCTCTAACTCCTGAGCTCCAGTGTTCTGCCCACTTCAGCCTCCCAAAGTGCCAAGGTAAAAGGCATGAGTCACCACTGCCAGCCAGTTGCTGGAGTTTTTGGAAAAGAAAATTTGTGTCTGATCCATGGGAGTTCCTTCAAAGGTACTCTCTGCTTTTGTAGTTATGAACTAGGAAGTGTGTAACTCTGGTTGCTTCTGACTACCACTTGAAGAGGCAGCCTAAAATGAAAACTGCATCACAGAAGATAGAGTGCAGCAGTGGAAAGAAAGTAGGCCAGGCGTGGTGGCTCACACCTGTAATCTTAGCACTTTGGGAGGCCGAAGTGGGCGGATCATGAAGTCAGGAGTTCGAGACCAGCCTGGCCAATGTGGTGAAACCCCAGCTCTACTAAAAATGAAAAAAATTAAATGGGTGTGGTGGCGGGTGCCTGTAATCCCAGCTACTCGGGAGGCTGAGACAGGAGAATTGCTTAAGCCAGGGAGGCGGAGGTTGCAGTGAGCTGAGATCTCACCACTGCACTCCATCCTGGGCAACAAAGGCAAAACTCTGTCTCAAAAAAAAAAAAAAAGAAAAAAGAAAGTAGATTTTGATTAACACAATGGAGCTACCAGTTTTCTTAAAATCTGCCCGGTTTTTGGTTTCTCAGTCACATTGGCCAATAATTCCCTTAACTGTTTAAATTGTTTGATCGGATTTTCTTTCACTTGTAATTGAACCCTTAAATTTGAGTGAGACTAATGATTTTCTAGGTCTTCGGAAACAAAGCAGTCACTTGAATTTCACAGCTCCTTAAGTACAACAGTCCTTAGTATCGTCTTCGCTATGGTGTTTTGCCTGGCACACATTAGCTGCGTCATCGACATTTATTAAACCATCAGTTCCCTCCTCTCTAACTCTTTCAGTAATATGATCAGAATACAACCTTTGAAAGTAGTGGATTTCAGGGAGGTCTCTGACTTTCAGGTTGTGTGATGTGGTCTTGGAGAAGATTAAAGACAACTATTAATGAAATGAAAGTGATTAAGGAAGAATCCAATCAACTTCGTCAAGGCTGGGAAAAATACTGATAGTGCTATGCAAACAGACATCATACCACAGTTCTCCTTACTGTATCTTTTGTATAGTTACCCTCATTCCTACCTTTATGAAACTTTGTCCTCTACATTTAGAATGCAGATAGGTAAAAAAAGATTACATTTCTCTATAGTCAAAATTAAGGCGTGTATCTGGAACTTCGGTACATTACCTCACATAATCCTGACAATCCTGCCTGGTGTGCGTCCTTAGTTCTATCACACAGATGAGGAAATTGAGGAAGAGAGATTAATTAGCTTGTTCAAGTTAGTAAGGAATAAGAGTTGAGATGGAAGTGAAAAGGTCTACTATTACTTTATGATAATTAGCAAATACGATTAATTGTTGACCTCTCTGGCCTTGTTAGGTCTGAAGCTCTTGCTGAAAGGATGTCATAGCCTGCCTAGGCTATCTCTGGTGACAGCAGTTCCCTTCAAAGATGCTAACTGAATGACTGGGAGTGGGAGATATTTATTTTTCACTGTCCAGTGTTTTGTACCTTTTGAAGTTTGAACTATATGCTTATATTACTTTATCCAAAAAATACATATTTAGAAAAAAATTATATCATGGAAATTTTATCTGCTAAAACAATAGGCCTATCATAGATGATTTAGAGATCCCTTCTAGTGCTAAATTTGTTTCATTGTGTGAGTCTATAAAAAGGCCTCCCAGTTTTAGAGAATACAAAGATTTCTGTACTGAATGTTCTCCCAAACCACTGAAATTACCTAAAAGGATCTTTAAAAAGGTCATCTATATTTTTGGCAGTATGAGTGGCTTAAAAAACAAAAAGATCAGATCAATTAAATTTTGGAAATTAAGCTTCAGATTCAGATTAGGCCAAATGTCTCTAGGGCCCAATAAAACCTAAAGGGACCTGCCAGTATTTTCACTTGAAAGGACAACTTTGTTGTGATTAACACCAAACCACCGAAGGAATGGAGAGAGGAGCAGTTAAGGGTCCAACAATTAATCACTCAAGATGTCTCCCACGGGTATGGACAAGCTGAAGGGAAGCATGCTTTGCACATTTTATTCTCTCAGGAACACAGCAGGCATCTTGTAAAATCACTAGGATAGGCCCCATAACCAAAACAAAGGAGGATAAAGAAAATTCATGTACATAGGCATTGGCAATTTGCCTTTGTTCTCTAATGACAAACCTTACGGGAGACAGGAACCCCTTGGAGTCTGACCTTGCCTCTTCCTAGTGAGGACAGCGCAGCGTGTGCATATGTGTATTTAAAGCAACTGCTTCCACATTTATGAAATCTTTCAAGTGTTAGAGATACCAACTGCAGGTTATCATAAGGTTTTTCATCAAACATGGCATAGTTTTTTAGTACAGCTACTTGAGTGTGCGTATTTTTCAGTAGCTTGAAACAATAAAACCATGAAAAACCTTTTAATGCACTGCAATTAGTACAAATATGAGCTATGTGGCTAAGCTCCACTGTTTTTAGCACTGAAGATAGTCATATCTAATTTTGCTGCCATAGAAAGCCAATCAGTTCTGCTAACTGAAGCCCACGGTATTTTGCGCATTGTTTTTCTGAATCCCTTGGGTCTATTTTAGCGTTTGAAATCCTAAAAAATTCTGTCCTAGGCTGGGCGTGGTGGTTCATGCTTGTAATCCAAGCACTTTGGAGGCCAAGGTGGGCAGATCACCTGAGGTCGGGAGTTCAAGACCAGCCTGACCAACATGGTGAAACCACATCTTTAAAAAAAAAAAAAAAATTCTGTCCCAGCATTCTTTCTGGAAAAAAGTCCATATACTGTTTGATCTCTGCTATTAGTTCACAAGTCACTCTTGACTGACGTTATAAAGCAAGAGAGGGGATTTCATTTATGGGCTTTTGTATTATTATTATTTTTCTATTTCTTTTACTGCATTTCCCCCTCCAAGGCCACAAGATGCTGCAAATTCTAACAGGAGGAGGCAATGACAGCTTTTACTAAAACCTCAGAATTACAGGAGAGGATCCCTGAGTGGGCTTCCTGTGTGAAAGGCATTTCTGCCTTTTTGTGGATCTTCAGAATCTTAACTTTCATGAGAGAAGAATAGAATTGCAACAGTGGAGCAATCCATTGTGTACTTGTAGCTGGCAATTTAATAACCCTGAAGGAAATGCAACGGAGTCCTGTCAGTGTCTCTCTTTGCCCACATGGGGCTTCTGTAGGAAACATTCTCTGTGTCAGGCCAGGAATTCCATGTAACCAGACCTTGATTTCCCAATGGTGGTATGTGTCACTTGGTGTCACCATCAGACTGTTCTGCCAATGTTGTTATTAGGCCTCACATGGCAATATAAACTGGCTGATATAACAGGTTTTCTCCTACATCTTGCCTATCAAACCTAGCAAAACTTTCAGTTCATCCCCTTCTATTCCAATCTGATCAAAGCTTGAAAGTGTCTTCTGAAATTTTATAGGTTTAGTTGTCTCATTTAAATCACCCCCATGAAAATCTCCTGGATCTTAAGATTAATGTAAACTTTAATCTACAATGTGATTTCTTCCCTACCTGTGGCCTGATTTTTACTCCCTTTGTTTAATGGAAGAAGGTAAAATCCTTTGAGGAAAGTAGTTTACAACCTTCCCTGTCACATCTGGAGACCTCTGCTCCATCTTGCTTGTTATAGTTTTAGAAAAGCATTGAGACTTTCCTTAATGAAGAGAACTCAGAGAGCTTCTGTCATGAACTTTGCTAAACTCAAATCAGAAGGCCAGAACATATAAAACCGATTAATTCATGAAGACCCTTAAGGGAAATTCTTAACAGTCTGTGGCTCAAGCTCTATGTTATTTTGAAATACAGATGAAAATGCCGTCCTTAAAGAGATGCTTTATGATTAATGAGATAATGTGTATAATATGTTTTGAGTTCCTAGAACAATCGTCCAATATAAGGGAGCTATTATTATTTATTATTACCATCCAGATGCTGGGACTATATATTTCCCAAGGACAAAATAAAATATAGGACAGATGCAAAAATTCCAGATTATCAGTAAGCTCTAGGGAAGCTAGCATATGGTATGGTATCCTTTGATAAATATGCTAAATATGTATTCACACGATAAACTGACTAGTGAAATTAGAGAGATGCCTTTGAGAGTTATCACCAGAATTCAGCAAGTCCTTTGGTGCACTGACAAATGGAGGCGACGCGGTAGATGGTTCTTGCCTGTATTTGGAACACGCCCCTTTTCTTACTGTAGCTGGAAGCAATGATTAAGAAAAGAACCAATGAATAAAAGATGGGCTCTTTTATTCACTGTTAGTGGGAGTAAAACTTGGCAACCCTTTAAGAAGGCAATTTAACAATATCTATTAAAATTGCAAACCATATGCCCTTTGACCCAACAATTCTATAAGTGGTACTTTACCTTATGGATATACTTACATTGCAGCATTGTTTGTAATAGCAAAAATTAGAAACCACCTAAATGTTTGTTAATAAGAGAATGATTACATAACTTAGAAACACACTCAATTCTATTTTATGCAATAAAAAAAGATTGAGGAAGATTTGTATTTGCAGATATAAAAAATCCCCAAAATATGTTTTTGTGTATGTGTGTTTTTTTTTTTGCAGAGCATCTTAGGTTTATTTGGGGTTGGGCACCACAGGGTCAGGCACAGTTTCTTCTTGGGTAGAGTCACAATTGCTCCTCTGAGCACTCTTCGTACTTCAGGGGGCTGTCCCTGCAGGTCCCCTCCCCACGTCCCCATTTCCTGCACACACGTCTCTTCCCCACTCCCTGCTCCCCGAGTCTCTCATTCTTTCACCAGCCTATAGATATGGTGCTGAGCCCCGTGCTCGCTGGCTGACACCTCAAAGACATACACAATGCATAGCAAGGTCTCCTGTGCGTCTCTGTTGGTGACCACCTGCAGGATGGTGAAGTTCTCCAGCACGCTGTTCATCATGTACTTCTCGGGCAGGTGCTTCAGCTTGTGGATGACGTTGATTATGTACTCGCAGAGCAGCGACCGGTGGATGCGGTATGAGTAGTGTCCATTCTCGTAGCGAGCGTACTCCGTCTCAACCTTCTCCACCACTCGCTTACCGAAAGAGGAGACCTTGGTGGAGCAGGTGATAATCATGTTCTCGCGGCTTTCATACTGGCTGGAGACCCCGTAGAAGGAGCTGCCTTCATCCTTGAGTTCACTCTTCTTCTCAGGGAATTTGTCATAGATCTGGCGGATGTCTACGGCTTTGAGGTAGGGGTCACTGTAGCTTGGGCTGGACTGGCCAATGTGCACGAACAGGTGCTTGTTGTACGTGTCCAGGTCTTGCTGCTGCTCTAGGAAGGCAGAGAACTCCAAAATCCAGAGTTTGGAGCTGGCCACGCTGCGGCCCTGCCATGGGGGTGCCGGGGGTGCAGAGGGCAACCGGGCAGGCCCTGCAGGAGACTCAAACCCTGGCAGAGGCAGTGGAGGCTGGAGCATAGGTTTGTTGAGAGAAAGGCTTCACATCATGGGACGTTCTGGCTGGGCCTGGCAAAGCTCCTTGCCAAAACCCTGAGACTGCTGGGTGGCCAGGGCCCCAGGCGAGGGCCATGCTACTGTGGAAGGCCGTGGCGGAGATGATCTGTGCAGACGACATGGCAGCCATGCTTGGTAGGGCCTTGTCCTTAGCTGCCTGGTCCTTTAGCTTGGCCTGGATCTTGCGAGCTTTGCGACGAGCCAGCACCTGTATGTGGCTGGAGACCTGCTTCCTGGTGCGGGTCTTCCCTGTCCGGAGCTTGATGTAGCGGGCAATCAGCTCGTTCCGATCGTACATCTTGCTCTCCTCTGACAGGATGATTTTGCGCTGGCCGCAGGGGGGGTAGATGGCCAGGGCCTCCTGGAAACTCTGCTCGATGTCCAGGCTCCACACGCCCTCTGCATCATTGTCGATGGGCTTGTCCAGTGCCTGACTGTCCCTAGAGACGTTGCTCCCCTCGGGGGAGTTGGGAGAGCTCCACTCGTTGGAGGTAATGGTGCCGGCTTTGCCCTCCAAGGCTCTGCTTGGAGGAGCGCCCGTTGGACCTGGCGGGACGCAGCCGCCCCGGAGCTGCGGCCCTTCCGCCTCCTGGACTCGAGAGTACGAGGAGGATGCTCCTGTGTTTTTTTTTTTTTTTTTTTTTTTTTTTTTTGAGATGGAGTCTGGCTCTGTGGCTCAGGCTGGAGTGCACTGGCATGACCTTGGCTAACTGCAGCCTCGGCCTCCTGGGTTCAAGCAATTTTCCTGTCTCAGCCTCCTGGGTAGTTGGGATTACAGGCTTGCACCACTACACCCGGCTAATTTTGTATTTTTGGTATAGATGGGGTTTCCCCATGTTGGCCAGGCTAGTCTCGAACTCCTGACCTCAAGTGATCTTCCTGCCTTGGCCTCCCAAAGTACTGGGATTACAGGCGTGAGCCACCATGCCCAGCCCCCAAGATATGTTTTTCAACAAGACGTAAAGCTATGTGTATGGTATGACTGCACTTGTGTGAATGAAACAAAGGAAACGTGTGAACTGGTATGTATGCAAAATATTTATATGTGTATATATACAAAACACCTATTAACTGTGGTTAATTCTGAGGAGAGAAAGAGTGTTATGAAAAGTAAAAAGGAAAACCATTTTTCTTTTATTGTGTACTTTAAAAAACCATATATATATATATATATATATATATATATATAAAACTTCAATTTTAAAAACTTTTTTCCGTTTTTCTTTACAATGGTAATCAAATAATTTTTTTTTTCTTAAAGAAGGAATCCTCTTTTTTTTCTATTGCAGCTTAGAAGGCACTTTGAAAAGCTGTTGCTATTTGGCAGTTCACACTGTGGCCGTTATTTCCTTGACAGAAGCATCTTTGGCCACCCATGGGGTTCTAGCAATCTCATTGCTATCCCAGAGTGACTAGACCAGAACCACTTGGTTTGCATCTAAAACACCTGCGAGGTGAAACCTCTCTTATTCCCTAAGCCAATGTGAGCGTGGAAGGATAAAATGGCATTTATTTTACAATCTCATCAACAGTAATTTTATTTAAAAAATCTGTTTGCCTTAAATTCACCTAAAAAAATACTTGTGACTATATAATTGAGGTCACAAATCTTCATTTCTAATTGTTATAAATTTATCAAAGACTGTAAATGTTGTCTTGCTCATAAAACACCTGTTATTTCTAAATTAACAATTTTCACTTGAGCACATATATTTAAAGTAATACTCTTCCAACAAAAATATGAAAACCTGGCTGGGCACAGTGGCTCATGCTTGTAGCCCCAGCACTTTGGGAGGCTGAGGCAGGTGGATCACCTGAGGTCAGGAGTTTGAGACCACGCTGGCCAACATGGTGAAACCCTGTCTCTGCTAAAAATACAAAAAATTAGCCGGGTGACCTCAGCTACTCGGGAGGCTGAGGCAGGAGAGTCTCTTGAACTGGGGAGGCAGAGGTTGCAGTGAGCTGAGATCATGCCATTGCACTCCAGCCTGGGCATCAAGAGTGAAACTCTGTTTCAAAAAAAAGAAAACCTAACACGTATTATTTCCTGTGATAGGCTTTCTTATTTGAAATTCAGCGTGTAATATATATTTGTGAAAAAGTACTATAAAAATGGATGAAATATACAATTATGGAGGAACCTTACACTTAAATTTTGTTACAATAAATGCATCATACAAAAACATTTTCTGGTTTCTCATTTTAAAGGAATTTAAAACTAGTTGCTAGAGAGACTCACAGTACTGTCATGTTGAACACACACTATGCAAGCATGTAATTATGAATCATAGTTAGAAAGTAAGTCATTTACGAGAACAGTTAGCTGATTTTTATCATTAACTGAGTCTTCATTTCGGGTTCTTACACAAACATCCAAGTGTTAGGGAGGAGAAATAACCCTCAAACTATTTCTCTCCTGACATATACTCAAATTGAAACAACATCTTTTGCTAAGGCTGAACCCGCTACCCCTGCATGTGTCATTTAAACCCTCTCAGGGAAGTTTTAAATAGCTGTGCAAAACCACTGCGATGTAATTGAAGGAGCAAAGTCTGCATATCTGCACTTTGACCTCCCTGGGCTGGCCTTGAGACCACCTGATATAACTGATGTGTGAAATCATTATCCTGCTTTAGTATGTAAGGCTGCGTGACATTTGCCACCAAGGATCAGAATTACTTTAGTTTTTAGTCGGGCACAGTGGCTCACACCAGCAATCCCAGCACTTTGGGAGGCCGAGGCCGGCAGATCACTTGAGGTCAGCAGTTCCAGACCAGCCTGGCCAACATGGTGAAACCCGGTCTCTACTAAAAATACAAAAATTAGCTAGGTGTGGTGGCTGGCGCCTGTAATCCCAGCTACTTGGATGGCTGAGGCAGGAGAATCGCTTGAACCCAGCAGGCGGAGGTTGCAGTGAGCGGAGATCACGCCACTGCACTAAAGCCTGGGTGACAAAGTGAGATTTGGTCTCAAAAAAAAAAAAAGAATTATTTTATCTTTTGTGCCTTTTTAAAAATAATCAATTAATTAATTTAATAGAGACAGGGTCTATGTGGTGCCCAGGCTGGTCTAGAAGTCCTGGGCTCAAGCAATCCTCCTGCCTCGGTTCCCAAAGTGCTGGAATTATAAGCGTGAGCCACCATGCCCAGCCTAATTTTAAATGCTTTTTAAAAAACATATAATGACCAGCATGATTTTCTTCATGTTGCTGACAGGAGAGTAAAGTAAGTTGACCCTTCAGCAACACGGGTTTGAACTTTGCGGGCTCACTTACACGAGGATTCTTTTCAACCAATGGAAAGCAGCACTGGTGGGAGAGGAACCCTCTGTGTGTGGGGACCAGCTTTTCACATTTGCAGCTTGGGCAGGGTCAACTGCGGGACTCGAGTATGCGCGGATCCGGTTATGCGCGGGGTAGGGG
>PVKV010024062.1:0-32123 GCA_004027835.1 Alouatta palliata
GTTGGTTCCCGGTCTTTGCTATTGTGAACAGTGCTGCGATGAACATTTGTGTGCATGTGTCCTTATAGTAGAATGATTTATAATCCTTTGGATATATACCCAGTAATGGGATTGCTGGGTCAAGTGGAATTTCTGTTTCTAGGTCCTTGAGGAATCGCCACACTGTCTTCCACAATGGTTGAACTAATTTACATTCCCATCAACAGCATAAAAGTGTTCCTATTTCTCCACATCCTCTCCAGCATGTGTTGTCTCCAGATATTTTAATGATACTGGAATAGTGATAATCATATAAATTGTGGACATGGCTCTTTGTCATTTTAAAAATTAAACTTTTTTTTTCTTTTGAGATAATCATAGATTCATAGGCAGGTGTAAAGAAATACAGAGAGATATGTACCTTTTATTCCCCAGTGATAATATCTAATATAACTACAGTACAATGTCACAACCTAAGCATTGACATTTGTACAGTCAAGTTATGAAACATTTCCATCATCACAAGGGTCCCTCATGTTTCTTTCTTATAGTCACATTTATTTCTCCCCAACTTCCAGATGCCTTATCCTCTGACACCCACTAATCTGTTTTTCATTTCTATAATTTTGTTATTTTAAGAATGCTACATACATGGAATCACATGGCATGTAAAATTGGAGATTTTTTTCTCACTCAGTGTAATGATCTAGAGATTCGCCTGAACTGTTGTGTGTACCAATCATTTGTTTCATTTTACTGCTGAATAGTATTCCATGGTGTGAATGTGCTATAGTTTGCTCAGCCATTTACCCACTGAACGACATCTGAGTTGTTTCCATTTTTGTTATTGATTTTTTAATTTAATATCATTATGGTCAGAAAACATAGGTCCTAAGCATTCAATATTTATTTTTAAGTTAGATTACATTACGGCAAATGTCATATGCCAGTGATCCCACGAGATTAAGCAACCAGTCACACATATGGACAGCCAACTTGATAACACATCATTTTTTGGCTTTCCCTGCTTCACAACCGTTGTTTCTTATGCTTGCTCCCTGCGTCACATTCTCTAATAAGATATTGGCACAGCAGCTTCTTTCTCAGGCTCTGCTATTTGAGAAACCCAGGTCAAGACAGGTGTACTTGAGTGTTAGCCTCTTATAGCTGCTTGCCATAATCTCAGAACATGCTTTGTGTAGTGGTGTCCTTTGTCATACAGAAGGTGAGATAAAAGCTGGGAAGCTGGGGAGGAGGTTCCAACATTAGTTTCGATGGCAGTTCTTGGTGATTCCTCAGGGCCCCAAGCACGTAGTGAATTACAAAAGGTAAACCGATAATCTGGGAAAAAAGGCATATGAATTTGAAGAATGGGACAAGACAATAGAGAATACATTTTTAAAAATCATTTTCAATATATATCCAAAGGAGTTGAAATCGGTATGTGAGATACCTGCACTTTCATAATCATTGCAACATTATTCACAATAGCTAAGATATGAAATCAACCTGATGTCTATCAACAGTAAATAGATTTTTAAAATGTATACAATGGAATACTATTCATCCTTTTACTAAAAAAAGGAATTTCTGTCATTTGTGACAACATGGATGAATGTAGAAAACATTATGCTAAGTAAAAGTCAGGTATAGAAAGACAAATACCATGTTATCTAATTTATGGGTGAAATCTATAAAAGTTGATCTCATAGAGGTAGAGAGATGGTTACCAGGGGATAAGTGTGGTAGGAAAGTAGTAGCCTGGGAAACACAGGAAGGCGCAATCTCTACTAAAAAGAAAATGAAATAAGTCAGCCAGGAATGGTGGTGTGTGCCTGTAGTCCTAGCTACTTGGGAGGCTGAGGTTGGAGGAGTGCTTGAGCCTGGAAGGTCAAAATATAGTGAATGGTAATATATTGTATATTTCAAAATGGTTAACATAAAAAAATTGGAAATGTTCTCACCACAAAGAAATAATAAATATGTGAGCTAATGGATTTGTTAATTAGTCTGATTTAATCATTCCACAAAGTATATGTGTAGCATAACATCAAATTTACGCAATGTACTATGTTCACTGCTTCAGTAATGGAATAATTTGTACCCCCCAAAAAATCTGTGTCACACAATATTCTCATGTGAAAAACCTAGACATAGGCCCTCTGAATCTAAAATAAAAGTTGAAATAAAAATTTTTACCCAATAAATACATACAGTTATTTTTTGTCAACTAAAAAGAAATAAAAAGAAAAAAGGGCCAGGCATGGTGGTTTCTGCCCGTAATCCCAACACTTTGGGAGGCCACAGCAGGAGATTTGCTTGAGCCCAGGAGTTCAAGACCAGTCTGGGCAACATAAGAAAGCCCCATCTCTAAAAAAATAATAATAATAAAATAAAAGAAGTCAGCCAGGAATGGTGGTGTGTGCCTGTAGTCCTAGCTACTTGGGAGGCTGAGGTGGGAGGATTGCTTGAGCCTGGAAAGTTGAAGCTACAATGAGCCATGATTGTGCCACTGCACTCCAGCCGGGACAACACAGTGAGACCCTGGCTCAAAAAAGTAAAAAGATTGGAAAAATACAATCATCCTGAGATAAATTATTTCGAAGACCGTATTTTAAAATTATGAATTAAAGCCAGAAAAATCATGTCTTAGAGCCCTTAGATATAGTTAATCATCATGGTAGGATGAACTCTGGAAAAATTAGGACTTTTTTTCTTGGAACTGAACAAAACTTTAACCGGTAAATTCTATTTTAAATTTAGATATTGAAAATAGAAATTTAGATTGTCGGATTAGGATGAGTGGTGTTACATGTTTGTTGTCAGCCACTCATGAATACAGAGAATAAGGAGAAGAAAGATATCATGCCTGGTAGGATTTTTCCAGTCTCAGACAGTGACTCGGATATTTCCAAGGTCCCTCAGCAGCAGCAAGGTATGAAATGTTTGAAAGTACTGATATCCTCAGAGGGACATTGGAGAGTAGAGTATAGAGACTGCTGAAGGAGGCAGGATTGCAACTGACCTTGTGAGGGTTGGCACTGCTGCAACTTTGTGACATCTGAGGAACACATTTTGTCTCAACAGGGGACGAGCTCACAGCCAGGAAACATTTGTGTTGAAGTCCTGTGGATCCTTTAGAGAGAGAGAGAGTGGTGGGAAGAAACCTGTGAGCAACCATGCTGAGCCCTCATGTTGGATGTTAGACTTTCTCAGCCCTCATAATACTTCACATAATTTCCAACTTGGAAGGCTTGAAGTGGTATAATCACAGGAGTACCCCCAAAAGTAAAGGAACCCATAGCATCAGTTAGGTTGATTCAGTCTGACAATGAGATCATAAATTAAAACTCTTAGATGTCAAGAAGGATATGTGGGTTAAATTTTCAGGTTTATATGAAATTCAGAACTCTATATTAGGTCGGTGCAAAAGTAATTGCAGTTTTTGCCATTAAAAGTTAATGACAGGAACTTTGCGATTAAAAGTCATGGCAAAAACCACAATCACTTCTGCACCGACCTAATAGTATAAACCGATATCAACCCCTCACTAGTGTCTTTACCACGTCAAAATTGGGCATTAATAGGCAGCAATAGATAGCAGCTCTAGAAATTATCATTTTTGCGTTTATGATTGTTCAGGGCTGAGAAACAGAAATGTAAATGTTTTGTTGCATTACCAGTATCAAGTCTCTTGCCATTTGGGATGAAAAACACTTACATCCTGAAGGCTGATAGGTATATCAGCAGCCACGAGTTATGTAACCTAAAATTTTCACAGTCATTCCACATGAGAGTAGAAGGCTGGCAAAGAGCCCAGTGGAAAGATTCAAGGTGACAGAAAATAGTGGAGGCTTCAAGCAAGTGAAAAAAATGAGTCCTCTCTAAAGGCCAGAACCTTTCTCCAGAAAAGGCAGAAACTAACACCAATTAGGGTTTCTAGAAGGTACTGTAATACCTCATAAATGGGCTGTGGAAAGAGATAAACTTTCTCAGCTGTATCACCTCCAGTACTAAGGATGTATATGATGATTGTACCACTGAACTCTGGCTAAACTAACCAAAAAATGAATGTATTTCGATGCTATTATGCAACTCACAGGTCTGACAGGAAAGTTAAAGACCTTAGCTCAGATAATAGGCAGATTCCAGGGAGTCTGGGAAGCAGATAGCATACCCACTGTTGTGTCACAGGAATATCTGCTAGAATCCCACTGCAGTGCCTGGGCACCGTATTGACTCCACCACCATGAACTATCTCTAACTCTCTGTGTCTTCATGTTTCTTCTTCCACATTCAAAATCCCAGGTAAGGAGGAGAACATCTGGTGTCCTTTAAATTTTCATAATGGGATTAAATTTCTGCTTCTCACAAACACTCATGTGCTGTGGTGTTTTGTTTTTATTTATTTATCATTTTACTATTAAATTATTTTAGAGATGGGGTCTCACTCTTTGCCCAGGCTGGAGTTCAGTGGTGCAAACACAGCTCACTGCAAGCCTTATTGCTCAAGTGATCCTCTCACCTCAGCCTCCTGAATAGCTGGCACCATAGGTGCGTGCCACCATGCCTGGCAAATTATTTTCTATTTTTGAGTCTCTCTTTGTTGCCCAGCCTGGTCTCAAACTGCAGGCTTAAGCAATCCTCCCACTTCAAACTTCCAAAATGCTGGGATTAGAGGCATGAGCCACTGTGCCCGGTCTTGTTTCGTTTTTAACAATTTAAATGAGATTTGTTTGCTGGGCAGCCAAAGATGACTGGCAAGTAAATCTGTCCATGCCACTGACTGTCCAGTATCTCACATGCATTCTTTCTCCTGTAATTGCACTTTACTGAAAAAAGCTTATAAAATATTGAAGTTATTTACTATTTACTTTTTAAAAACAGTACTTGTGGCTGGGCACGGTGGCTCACACCTGTAATCCCAGCACTTTGAGAGGCTCAGGAGGGTGGATCACCTGAGGTCAGGAGTTCAAAACCAGCCTGGCCAACATGGCAAAACCCCGTCTCTACTAAAAATACAAAAATTAGACGGGCTTAGTGGTGGGCGCCTATAATCCCAGCTACTCGGGAGGCTGAGGCAGGAGAATCGCTTGAACCCAGGAGAAGGAGGTTGCAGTGAGCCAAGATAGCACTACTCTACTCCAGCCTGGGCGGCAGAGTGAGACTCCATCACAAAAAAACAAACAAAAGACAGAACTGGTTTAATTATCTATCAGAGTTTGGAATTTTCTTTGTGGGGAAGGTTTTATATTAGTAATTTCATTTCTTTAGTATTTAGTTTGCATTATAGAAATTATCAATATTTAACCAGTAGGTCTGCTTAAATATCTATTTCTCCTGTCCACTTTTGTAAGTCATATTTAATAAAACTAACAGTATATTCATATGGATTGGCATAAAATTATTTCTAATGTTGATATACAATTGTTTACTGTTATATTGCCTTGAAAATCTCCAGTTATGCCACCTTTTCCAGTTCTGATACTCTTATGTTTGTGCCTTCTCCCTTTTCTTGACTGGCCTTATTAGATGTTATCAGTTTTCAACAAACCACCTTTTGTGTTGATTGCAGTTGTCAGAGCCTCATTGTCTACTTCACTAATTTCTGCCGTTATTTTTTATTTCCTTCCTTGTGCAGTGAGGTTGATTTTGTAGGTTTCTATCATAACTTGTTGAGACTTCTGATTTAGCTGTACCATGAAAAGAGTGTGGAAGCTGTCACTTCTATTCTTAACTCAAGAAAAAAAAATTGGGCACACTGGAAATCAAAGACTTTTCATGGACCCACCTAGAATGAAGACCATGGGTGGCAAACTGCCACCCCACCATCTGGAGAGATAAGTGTATCTGGGGAGTCATAGCTGAGATTTGCTTACATGGAGCAGACGCCATTAAAGTCGTAAGCTGATAGGAACACTTAAATGGTAATTTTGACTCATTGCTAGAGGCTGAGTGTGAAGTTGCATGATAGTGAAAATCTCTTGGGGGCCAAAGTCTTACGGGGTACCCCACACTTTCATTGGTTTTACCTCCAGAACTTCACCAGATTCTCACAGCAAAGATCCAGGAAAGACCCTCTTCATTGTGAATTATCCTTCCATGCTTCTCCATCACAAGATAGACTCTGCCAGAGGGAATTTGCCAGAGCCTCATTCCTTCAAGGAAAAAGGCATTCGGGCCGGGTGTGGCAGCTCATGTCTGTAATTCTAGCACTTTGGGAGGCCGAGGCAGGTGGATCATTTGAGGTCAGGAGTTCAAAGCCAGCCTGGCCAACATGGCGAGATCCTGTCTCTACTAAAAATACAACAATTTAGGCGGGCGTGGTGGTGCATGCCTGTGGTCCCAGCTACTTGGGAGGCTGAGCCAGGAGAATTGCTTGAACCCCAGAGATTCAGGCTGTAGTGAGCTGAGATTGCGCCATTGCACTCCAGCCTGGGCAACAGAGTGAGACTCCATCTCAGAAAAAAAAGAAAGGAAAAAGAAAATGGCATTCTTCCTTCAGTCTTCTTGCCTTACCTAAGGGATCTGGGCTTCAGGGAAATAAACTGAGAACATCATAGCCAGAGAAGGAAGTGAGGAGGAGCATAAGAAGAAAAGAAGCCGTACCACCAGAGAGGTACTTGTGAAAGTCACAGCTTTGAGACACGCATCCACTAAAAGACTGAGATTTAATTATACAATTATAGAATCCTTCCTCTCCCTATACCTCATCATCCTACCAACAGGGCTGAGGTAGAATAACAGCAGACTGCAATTGTTAGGAGCTACAAGACGTAGACTTTCTGAGGAAGAGTACTTTGGGAAGCGCAAAGTAAAGAGGGAATACAAAAACAAGGAAACTGAAGGAACTCAAAGTCTCTGGCACCTACAGCTACAGAAACATTAAACATAGCTCAACTTCTAGCCAGATGAACACAAATCCACACACCGAAGGTCAGTTTACTCCAGAGCCTATAACCCAATGCAACATGTCTAGCTTTCCAAAGAAAATTATAAGGCATGACAGAAGGCAAGAAAAAAACACAGTGGCAGTGACAAGCATTCATTAGAACCAGACTCAGCTATGACACAGATGCTAGAATTATCAGACTTGGAGTGGGGTTGGAACACAGAATTGGTCAAGGATACAAAATTTTAGTTAGATAGGAGGAATAAATTCAAGAGATTTATTGTACAACATTGTGACTATAGTTAATCATATATTGCATTCTTGAAAAATGCTGAGTGGATATAAAGTGTTCTTACCACAAAAATAATAACTAATATGATGCATCTATGTTAATCAGCTAGATTCAGTCATTTCACAATGTATATATACTTTAAAACATCATGTTGTATGTGGTAGATACATTCAATTTTATCTGTCAATTTTAAAGCTTTTTTTTTAAAAGATTTATCACACAGGGAATTGAAAATTACCATTAATTTATGTTTAATGACAATATATTCAGGACACTAATAAAAAAAAGTAGGCAATATGTAAGCGATTTAGTTATCACCCATTATACTTACTTCATTAAGAAGGTAAAAGTTTACTTACTTTTCTATGTTCAGTAGTCGTTTAGGTGGTATTGGGACTATCTGATCTTTAAAATTTGGTGAAATTTTCCTGAGGAATCATCTGAGGTGGATGCTTTCTTTGTGAGAGCACTTTGAAGATGTCTCTGTTTCATTTAAGCCATATAGGCTGTTTATATTTTTATTGCTACAAAGGTCATATAAAATTACATTTTCCTAAAAAGTTATCCATATATATCTGGAAATATATATATAGAGAGAGTTTTAATTTTTATTTTGGCAACTTTAAAAGATATAGAAAAGTACAAAGAATAATATGACAAACACATATGTTCTCACCACCATAATTAACAACTGCTAACAATTTTATATTTTAAAAATATATACAGAGAATTGCAAAGACCGTAAGGACAGAACTCAATAAATCATCACAAAGTAAACACTCTTGTATAACTACCACCCAGATCAACAATTAAAACATTATGAGTTTTGGATTCAGTGGATTAGGAAGAGGAGGGAGGGAGCAGGCAGCACCAAATGGGAGGGGTCCGAATCTGGAAGGTCCTGAGTCAAGTGACACGGTGACATTAAAAAAGTTTCTGTAGGCCGGGCGTGGTAGCTCACGCCTGTAATCCCAGCACTTTGGGAGGCCGAGACAGGTGGATCACGAGGTCAAGAGATCGAGACCATCCTGGTCAACATGGTGAAACCCCGTCTCTACTAAGAATACAAAAAAATTAGCTGGGCATGGTGGCACGTGCCTGTAGTCCCAGCTACTCGGGAGGCTGAGGCAGGAGAACTGCTTGAACCTGGGTGGCGGAGGTTGCAGTGAGCCGAGGTCGCGCCACTGCACTCCAGCCTGGGGCCTGGTGATGGAGTGAGACTCTGTCTCAAAAAAAAAAAAAAAAAAAAAAAAAGTTTCTGTAAAGAAAGTTTCCCTCTCTGCCATAAAAATGGTACCTCGGCTGTACTGGACTGGAGATCGCTGGGCTCTGAGGAGGATCCAGCAGCTCTCCTTGCCCCTGTCTGGAGCCTGACCAGACTGCAACAGTGAGGAAGTTATTTGTGATTCTGATAAAATAGGAGAGAAAGTGACAGAGGAAGAATTCTGATGGCAACTATATGATAGAAGCTATATAAAGCCAAGTGTCTGTATATTCTTTCAACTACATTTTAGCATACCCAGATGGTGGGTTAGAGGCCTTTAGTGTGCCTCAGACATGTGGAAATAGCAAAACAGTGCATAAAGATTAACTTTGTGAGCTTTTTAATTTTTGTGGGTACATAGCAGGTGTATATATATTGGGGATATGTGAGATATTTTGATACAGGCATACAATGCAAAATAATCACATCAAGGTCAATGGGGTATTTGTCACCTCAAACATGTATACTTTCTTTGTGCTATGAAGGATTCAATTATATTATTTGAGTTATTCTTAAATGTACAATAAATTGCTGCTGACTGCACTCACCCTATTGTGCTATCAAATACTAGATCTTATTCATTCCAACTATATTTTTGTGCCTATTAACCATCCCCACTTCCCCCAACTCCAACTTTCTCAGATTCTAGTACCCATCATTCTATTCTCTATCGCCATCAATTCAATTGTTTTAATTTTGAGCTCCAACAAATAAATGAGAGCATGTGAAATTTGTCTTTCTCTGCTTGGCTTACTTAACATAACATAATGTCTTCCATCCATGTTGCAAATAACAATATCTCATTCCTTTATATGACTAAATAGCACTCCATTGTGTATATGTACCACATTTTATTTATCCATTCATCTGTTTGGTTTTTTGTTTGTTGTAGAGACAGGTCTCGCTCTGTCCCCTAGGCATGGTCATGGCTCACTGCAGCTTCAAACTTCCAAGCTCAAGAAATCCTCCTACATCAGCCTGCTGAGAAGCTAGAACCACAGACTCATGCCACCATACCTGGCTATTTATTTATTTATTTATTTATTTTATTTTAGAGATGGGGTCTCACTATATTGCCCAGGCAAATTTCAAATTCCCGGGCTGAAGCCATCTGCTCACCTTGACTTCCCAAAGTACTAGGATTACAGAGGTGAGCCACTGGACCTGGCCCATTTTTCTGTGGATGGACACTTAGGTTGCTTCTAAATCTTGGCTGCTGGGAATAGTGCTGTAATTAACATGGGAGTGCAGATATTTCTTAGGTAGATCGATTTCCTTTCTTTTGGATATATACCTAGGAGTGGGATTGCTGGATTGTGTGGCAGCTCTGGGTCTTACCCAAAGCCCATTGTCATCACTTCCTGGCTACCACTTACATTCACTCAACCCCCAAGAGCTCCGCAATCATCAGTGGCAAATCCAACCAGGCTTGTGTTCTTCCCCCTTCAGCGTAGCCCCACACAGGTTCAGAGATGCTGGTCTGGGAGCCAGGGCCTGGAGGGTGAAACCTTAGAAATGTAACTGGCGCTCTATTCTACTGTGGCTGAGCTGGCACCCAAGCTGTGACAGTCTTTTTCCCTCTTTCCTCCCTTTTCCTCAAGCAGAGGAGTCTCTCCCCATGGCCATCACCACCCCAGGCTCACAGCAAGTACTGCCTGGCTACTGCTGATATTCATTGAAGCCAAAAAGCTCTTCAGTCTTCTTGTGATGAATGTTGCCAGGCCTAGGTCTCTGCCTTCAGGGTAGTGGGCTCTGCTCTAGCCCAGGGCAAGTCCAGAAATGCCATCCAGGAGCCAAGGCCTAGAAATGAGAACCCCAGGGGCCCACATGGTGCCCTACTCACTGGCTGAATTCCTACCCCAGCTGCAAGACAAAGTTCTCTTTACTCTCCCCTCTCCTCTACTCAAGCAGAGGGAATAATTATCTTCCAGAGTTGTGAGCTGCGCTGCCCAGGGTTGGAAAAGGGGTGACACCAGCACTCCCTTGGCCACCCCAGCTGATGTCTCACTAGGTTGTGTGTACCCCAAGTCCTCTGGCTTTGAGCCAGGCCAGCACAGCACCAAGACTTAGCCAGGAATTGCAGTCGTTGTGCCTAGACTGCCTTTCAAGTTTATTTAGGACCTCAGAGTACTTTAGCTCATGGTGGCAGGGCTTTCTGGAACTCAGCTTCTGACCACTAAAACAGGTGGCTTGCCTCTGGGTAAGGCTAATCTGAATGCTCCCTCATGGGTGCTGGCTGATTTCTACCCTGTATTGCTTTCCTCTGTGACAGAGCAGCACTGACTGTCAATGCAAAATCCCACAATCACTGGGTTCTCCTTCTCTGATGGGCACAAATTTTCCCTCCATACCACATAGCTGCTGCCAGGTGATTAGGGAGGAGTGAATAGGCATTTCAAGACTGTCTTTCCTACCCTCTCAGTGCCTCTTTCCTTAACATGGTATTAAAACCAGGCACTGTGATTGCTCACCTGGTGTTTTGATTCTTATGAAGGTATTCTTTTGTATGCATAGTGTTCATTTTGGTGTTCCTGCGAGAGGGACGATTGCTGCATGATTTGGCCACCTTGCTCCACCTACTCATTCTGAGTCTGTCTGTGAGCTTTAACTCAAAAAGGAATGTGGGAATCCACCAAAATCATTCAGAATATCCCAGATCCCAGGGAGGAGAATGTGGGCATTTAGCCTTGTGGTGGCATCCAGCCGATAAAAGTGAGTGAAGCCTCACTATGTGATAGAGGCAGACAGCCTCCCTCTGTGACTCACCATTCTATTGGAGATCCAAGCAACTCAGGCCTAGGGAGAGCACTTTGTTTCTCCCAAGCCTTGGAGGTAACCTGGGGAGAGTCTTGGTGGTGCTAAGAGGGAAAGACACCGGGAAAAGCTGCAGGCATTTTCCCAGAACTGGGAGCAAGAACAGGATGCCAATTTTAATCTGGGAGCCTACAAAGTCAGTCATTCTTTGATGACCTAGAAGTGTGGCTCTGCAGGCATTTTGTTCTCAGGCCAAAGACTGGAGTTCTTGCTCTTGTGGAGAGTGGGGGTCTACAAAGCCATAGTTGTGGAAAGTACCTTAGCAATATGGCTGGAATTGCACATGCCCCCTCGTTGCAAGTCTGGGGCAGGAGGACAGCCACTACAGCTTCTGGCTGACGAGATTCGCAGCCAGGGCCAGCTTGACGACCTGGCACTAGTCTGCATGTGTCATTGCTGGGTGCTCCAGCCTGCTCCCCTGAGATTGTGGTGCAGTGGGGCCCTCTCTGCTCCACTCCTAGGCTTAACTCTAGGAATTCAGAGTACTTACTTTCCTGCAGCCTGAGTCACCCCACCCTTCCTGTGCAGAGATCAGGGTAAAGCATACCCTCTCTACCCTATGCCTAGGCAGAACTCATGACATTCAAAGCACCTGCTCACCCGCCCTTCCTGTGCAGAGATTGACATGTAGGGGACAACTTTTAGCTGCACACCCAGGCAGATCTCCAGGCAGTAGGAGTACCGGCTCTCCTGGTTCAGCAGCCTGAGTAACCCACCCTTCCTGCACAACGAACATGGTGCAGCAGGCCCTCTCCACTGCACATGCCAGCAGATCTCCAGGCATCTGGACCACCCACTATTCTAGATTAGAAGTTTAGACTGCACTGCCTTCCTGTATAGAGTACTTGGGGCAAAGGAGCTTTCCCAGCTCCATGCCAAGGCACACTTATGGGTGCTTGGTGGCTATGCACTGAATTCTCCCTCAGAGCTGGTGTTTGTGACTGCCATCAAGCGACTTGTAGGTGGGCCTGCCCAGTTGTCCCCACCCATCTTTCCCCCCACCTTCCTGGGGCTGAGCAGGGAGCTTGAACCACTGTGTACTCCACAGATCAGTCCATTGCCTAAGGCAACAGAGAGCCTCTCCTGGTAAACAAAGATCACGTATATATGTAGCCACATTGGCTGCAACCAGTTGTTACCCATAAGAATCCTGTACTGGCTTGTAGGTCAAACTGCATAGCTCAATATAAAATCTGCTGAAAGAAATGCATAGGGCTATGGAAGTGAAGGCAAAAGACTTTATCCAACATTTCTACATTCATAGCCCCAGGGGAGAGGAGAAAAGGGAAAGGAAAAAAAATCTCCACAATAATATAGGGAAAAAAAGAAAAAGAAAGTAATTACAAAATTTAGAAATCCCAGCATCTCCAGATGAGAAGAAACCAGCACAAAACTTCTGGCACTATGAAAAATATTAATATAGTGGCAACATCAGAGGATTACACTAGCTCTCCAGCAATGGTCCCTAACCAAAATAGAAACTTAGAAATGACAAATAAAGAACTCAAAGCATGGATTGCAAGGAAGTTCAATGAGACCCAAGACATGATTGAAAATATACACAAAGAAACTTCTAAATCAACCCAGGAAATTAAGAAGCAATAAACACCTTAAAAAGAAACCAACCAGAGCTTTTGGAATTGAAAAACCGGCACAAGGAATTTTAAAGCAAAATTAATAGCTTTATCAAGACTAGAGCAAGAAGAAGAAAAAATTTCACAGCTTAAAGACTGATCTTTTGAACTAACTAAGTCGGACAAAAGTAAAACAAAAGAATAAGAAAAAAATGAATAAAGTCTTGAGAGATGTGGGATTATGTCGAGCAACAAAACTTACAAATTACTGGCACTCCTGAGAGAGAAAGAGAAAAAAATAAACAACCTTGAAAACAAATTTAAGGGAATAATTCAAGACAATTTCTGTAATCTTGCTTGAGTGGTAGACATCCAGATACTAGAAATCCAGAGAATACCTGCAAGATCTAGAGAAAATGAACATCACCAAGGCATATAGTCACTAGAGTGTCCAATGTCAACACTAAATAAAAAATCTTAAGTGCAGCTGCAGAAAAAGGCCAGATCATGCACAAAGGGAACCCCATCAGGCTAATAGTGGGCTTCTCAGCAGAAACCTTGCAAGCCAGGGGAGACTAGGGGCCCATTTTCAGAATTCTTAAACATCAAAGCTAGCAGAAGAAAAGAAATAACTAAAATCAGAGCAGAACTATATGAAATTGAGACCCCAAAATCCATACAAAGAATTGATGAAAACAAAAATTGGTTTTTTGAGAGGATAAACAAGATTGAATCAGGAAGAAATTGAAACCCTAAACATTTAGCCTTTCTATGGTTTTTGGACATGCGGGTTATTTCCAGTTTGGAGCTATTGCAAACTATTACAAATAATGCTACTATGAACATTCTTGCATTTGACTTTGGTGCACAAGTACCTACATTTCTGTTAGGTATACATTTGGAAGGGAAATTGGTGGGTCATAAGATAAATACACAGTGAGTTTTAATAAACACTGTTAGTTTTCCAAAGTCTTGTGATGCTTAACAATGGGGATACATTCCGAGAAATGCATTGTTAGGGAATTTTGTTGTTGTGTGACCATCACAGAGTATACTTATACAAACCTAGATGATAGAGCCTACTACACACCGAGGCTGTGTGGTAGAGCCTACTGCTCCTAGGCTACAAACCTGTACAGTGTACTGAATGCTTTAGGCAATTGCAAGACAATATTATTTGTGTATCTAAACATAGAAGAGATATAGTAAAAATAGGGTATTATAATCTGATGAAATCATCATTGTATATGCAAACATCATAAGGCAGCACAGGACTGCATTTGTTATTTTCAGTCTGTTTCAGCTGTTCTGGTGGTAAGTAATGTTATCTTATTATGGTTTTACTTCGAAGACTACTGAATTGAACAGATTTCATGTTTAAGAGCGTTTGGATACTCTAGTTGGGAAATGCTCCTTTGAGTCTTTTGACCATTTTTGTGTTGTTGTCTGTCCTTTTTCTTTTTTTAGCTGTCAAACACCTTCCTATACTAAACAAGAGCCTTTTATATGTTGTAAATATCTTAACCCACGCTATAGTTTTTATTTTTACTCTCTTCATGATACTACCTTTTGGGGAAGATGATGTGTAACT
Source organism: Alouatta palliata (assembly GCA_004027835.1). Taxonomy (NCBI): domain Eukaryota; kingdom Metazoa; phylum Chordata; class Mammalia; order Primates; family Atelidae; genus Alouatta; species Alouatta palliata. The sequence continues at coordinate 14,407 of PVKV010024062.1, forward strand.
GGTAGCTCGTGCTCTTTTCTTCTCTATTTTTAGAAAGTCATTCCTTAAAATTGGTTCTGCCTCTTCCTTAAAATTTGTCTGATAGAATTCACCAATTAAACCATATTAACTAGGCATTTTCCTTCTGATAAAGTAATTATCAATTTATTTTCTTTAAGACATATGTTAGTCAAATTATCTTGAAGTTTTATGTGTTATTACTTATTTTTAGATCTATAATCAATTTCCGGTTATTTTTTATGCAGTCTACAATAAAGGTTGGGATTCATGTATTTTCTTCATAAAGATATCCAATTGATCTAGCACAATTTATTAACCAGAATTTTTTCTCCATGAAAGTACTTTGACAATGTTGTCAAAAATTAATCGTTCATGTATTTGTGGGGTTATTTCTGCTCTCTATTCTGTTCCCTTGATTAAAGCTATCCATACACCAATATAATATTTTCATTACTCTAACTTTATTTTATGTCATGAATTCACCCACTTATTTCTTAGCCTTGAGTGAAGGAAAAGGGTTTTTTTTCCTTTGTCTTTTTAGCAAAACCCTGACAAAAGTTGTTGCATGCTACATGAGGTCAACATGGCAGTGTGAAGGTACTGATTTTTTATTCAGACTCCATTTGCCCCAAGTGATTAACAATTTGCAGATTAAGGAAAAGGAGCCAGATTTGAAGAAAGGGATAAAAAAGATAAAAATTACACATTCTTGATGGAGAGAAGAAAAGGGAAGAGAGATTTTTCCCCAAGGCTTACTAAGGCTTGGACATTTGGGATAGTCTTGTCAGCCTGGATAAAAGGACACACATATACCAAGTAGCTGTGAGGACAATTGAAGAGAATAACAGTGCCACTTCCAAATCCCTACACTCCTCTGGATTCATTTAGTGTTGGAAGATATGGCTTAACCTGAAATAAGGAACTATTGTATACATTCTATTGGATTCTGTGTGTATGCTTGTCAACAGAGTAAGTCAGTAAATAATTATTGTTTAATAATTTTCTATACCACCCTACTTCCACTATTAAGGATGTTGTATAGACTAATTACTAAATATCTCCTAGAAAGATAGCTAATATCCTTAACAGCATACGAGATTGTCTGTTTATCAACTTTCCACCATTTTACATTCTATACTCAGTATTATTATTATATTTTTAAAACAAGTTATTGACCCTACTTTTAGATGAGTAATATCTACAATATTTCCAAAGTCTAGATTTAGGAATTAAAAGGTGGCAGAGACAGCCAGTTGTCCATCAAAACCCAGATCCTTTTCTGCAAGATAGACTTGCAGCTGGGTCCTAGTTGCTCTGCTAGAGATGACATTTCCTGGCCCCTTCTTTCAGCAATATGTGGTCACATGACCAAGTTCCCTAGTGAAATGTGTATAGAAGAGACATGTCTGCTTCACCATCTGGGTGATAAGACGTTGAGCTTGCACACGCTTTTCATGTGACCCAGCTTCTACCACACAGAGGAAGATCGGATTCTGGCAAAACCCGGGGATGCAAGGAACCTGAGGGAATACACACTTTGAGCACAGATCCCTGCTCCCACCAGCCTGACTGCTCACCTTGGCCATATAGCATGAGAGGAATGTGTTTCTGTTGTCTTTAATCCATTGTATTTTAGAATCATTTGGTTATAGTGCCCCAACCTTTGACCAAGCTTATAAAGCAAATTTTAGTACAAGTAGAGTGACTTCGAAGGAGTGAGAGTTTTACTTTTTTCTGATTTTTCATTAAGTAAATTAATAACCTAAATGATTAACTCTTTTTCAAAATTAACGAAGGCAGCATAATTTTTCATAGTTCAAAACAGAATAAAAGTGCTTCTTAGCACCTCTTGGAATCATGAGAATAGTTCTTTTTAAAAAAATTCTAAATGACAAAAGAAAATTGTATATGTTTATGGTATATAACATGACGTTTTGATATATGTATATATTGCGAAGTTGTTTAAACTAATTAACAAATGCCTTACTTCACATAGTTATCCTTTTTTGTAAATTATTTAAAATCTATTTCCTTAAGCAACTTTCAAATATATGAGAAATTGTTACTAAATATAGTCACCATGTTGTAAAATAGATCTCTTTAATGTAATTGTCCTGCCAAACTGAAATTTTTTACCCTCTGAGCAACATCTTCCCAATCTCCCCCTCTATCCCTCCAGCCGCTGGTAACCACTATTTTTTTAAATTCTGTGCTACTATGAGTTCATCTTTTTTTAGATTCCACATATAAGTAAAATCATGCACCATTTGTTTTCTGTGTCTGGCTTATTTCATTTACCATAGTGTCCTCCAAATTTATCTGTGTGATAACAAATGACAGAACTTTTTCTTTTTAAAGGCTGAATCATATTTCATTGTGTATAATGAAAGCCACATTTTCTTTACTCATTCATCCAATGATGAACATTTACATTGTTCCCATATGTTGATTATTGTGAATAGTGCTGTAATGAACATGAGAATGCTGATATCTCTTCAACATACTGATTTTATTATGTGTGTATTTATATATACAAATACATAAGTAAATATATTTAATTAGTAGTATTTAGTTAAGTCTTTAATCCATTTTGAGTCTATTTTTGCAAATAGTATGAGAAGAGTCTAATTTGATTCTTCTGCAGGTGGTTATCCAGTTTTCCCAACACCATTTATTGAAGAGACTATCCATTCCCTACTGTGCGTTCTTGACATCTTTGTGGCAAATCAATTGACTATAAATTTGTGGATTTATCACCAGCCTCTGTATTCTGTTTCACTGGTCCTGGTGTCTATTTTTTAATGCTAGTACTGTGCTATTTTGGTTACTATAGTTTTGCAGTAGATTTTGAAATAAAGTAGTGTGATGCCTCCAGCCTTGTTCTTTTTGCTCAAGATTGCTTTGGCTACTCAGAGTCTTTTATGATTCCACACAAATTTCAAGATTATGTTTGTCTGTTTCTGTGAAAAATGTCATTGGAATTTTGAAAGAGATTACAACAAATTTGTATCACTTTGGATAATATGGACATTTTAAAACAATATGAACTCTTCCAATCTATGAACATGAGATATCTTTCCATTTATTTGTGTCTTCTTTAATTTCTTTCATCAATGCTTTATAGTTTTTAGTGGACAGTATTCTATCTTCTTTGTTATTCTTAAGTAATTTATTTATTTTGTAGCTCTTGTAAATGGGATTCTTTTGTTTTTTATTTCTTTTTTGGATAGTTCATTGTACATATGTAGAAAGGCTACTCATTTTGTATGTTGATTTTGTATCCTGCAACTTTACTGAATTCTTTTATTAGTTCTAACAGTTTTTGTTAGAATTTTTAGGGTCTCTTAAGTGTAAGATTATATCATCTACAAACAGAAACAATTTAACTTCTTTTTTTTGGGGGGGATGCCTATATTTATTTCTTTTGTCCAACTGCTAGGGCTCCCAGTACTTTACTGAACAGAAGTGATGAGTGTGGGTATCCTTGCTTTGTACCTGGTGTTGAAGGAAAAGCTTTCAATTTTTACCTGTTGAGTATGATGTTAGCTGTAGGCTTGTCATATTTGGCCTCTATTGCATTGAGGTACGTTCCTTCTATACCTAATGTATTGAGAGTTTTTAATCACAAAAGGGTGTTGAATTTGTCAATACTTTTCTGTATTTATTGAGATATCATATAGTGTTTGTTCTTCATTAAGTTAATATGTATATCACATTTATTGATTTTTGTCTGTTGAAACTTTCACTGGATCCCAGGAATAAATCCCAGTTGATCATGGTGAATGATTTTTCAAATGTGCTATGGCATTTGCATTCTGTTTGCTGGTATTTTGTTGAGAAATTGCATCTATGTTTGTTAGAGATGTTGGTCTATTTTCTTTTCTTGTAATGTTCTTGTCTGGCTTTAGCATAAGGGAAATCCTGGCTTTATACTGTGAATTTGGAAGTATTTATGCATCTTCAAATTTTTGAAAGAGTTTGAGAAGAATCAGTAATATTTTTTTAACTGTTTGGCAGAATTCAGCCTCAAAGCCATCAGGTCTTGAGCTTTTTTTGATGGAATACATTTTATAACAAATTCAATCTTCTTACTAATTACTGGTCTGTTCAAATTTTCTATTTCTTCATGATTCAGTCTTGATAAAGGGTACATTTCTAGAAATTTATCCATTTCTTCTAGGTTACCCAATTTGTTGGTGTATAATTGTTCATAGCAGTATCTTACGGTTCTTTGTATTTCTGTGGTATCAGTTGTAATGTGTCCTCTTTAATTTATGATTTTGTTTGAGTCGTCTCTCTTTTTCTCTTGGTCTGGCTAAAGATTTGTTTATTTTATCTTTGTTTTTAAGCAACTCTTAGTTTCATTGTTCTTTTCTATTGTTTTTCTAGTCTCTATTTCATTTATTTCTGGCTCAATCTTTATTATATACTTCCTTTTACTAACTTTGTGCTTAGTTTGTTCTTCTTTTTCTAATTATTTGAGGTGTAATATTAGGTTGTTTACTTGAGATCTTCTTTTTTGATGGAGACATTTATTGCTGTAAATTCCCTCTTAGAATAGCTTTTGCTGCAATCCATAATTTTTGGTAAGTTGTGTTTCCCTTTTCATTTGCCTCAAGATTTTTTATAAATTTCTCTTTGTATTTTTTCTTCGACCCATTGGTTGTTAAAGAACATGTTTAATTTCTATGCATTTATATATTTCCAGAAATTCTTTCTATTACTAATTTTTAGTTTAATCTGTTATCATTGGAAAAGATATTTGATATGAATTCAATGTTCTTAAATTTAGTAAGAGTATTTATGTGGCCTAACATATAATCTATCCTACAGAACGTTTTGTGTGAACTTGAGAAGAATATGAATTCTACTGCTGTTCAATGGAATGTTCTGCATATGTCTGTTAGGTCTTTTTGGTCTAAAGTGTAGTTCAAGTCCAATGCTTTCTTACTGATTTTCTGTCTGAGTGATCTGTCCATTGCTACAAGTAGAGTACTGAAGTCTCCTACTATTATTATATTGTAGTCTATCTCTCCCTTCAGAGATATATTTGCTTATTATATTTAGGTGCATGTTGGTTAAATGTATACATATTTATAATTATTTTATCTTCTTAAAGAATTGACTGTCTTATCATTATATACTGACTTTGTCTCTTTTTCCAATTTTGGCTTAAAGTCTTTTTATCTGATATCAGTATAGTTATTCTTGTTCTCTTTTGGTTTCCATTTGCATGGAATATCCTTTTCCATCCCTTCCCTTTCAATCTATGTACGTCCTTATAGGTTAAGATGAGTCTTTTTTAGGCAGCATATATTTTCATTAAAAATTTAATCTATTTACATTCAAGATAATTATCGATTGGTAAAGACTTCCTACTGCCATTCTGTGAATTGTTTTCTGGTTGTTTTGTGGATACTTACTTTGTTCCTCTCTTTCTCTCTGCTGTCTTCCTTTGTGATTAGATGATTTTCTGTTAATGGTATGCTTTGATCCTTACTTTTTATCTTTTGTGTATCTACAATAGATTTTTGCTTCACGGTTATTGTGAGGCTTACATAAAACACCTTTCATTAATGATATTACAAGCTGATAACAACTAAATATTTCTTGAATACAAAAGCTTTGCACACTTACTCTTCACTCCCACATTTTGTGGTTTTGATGTCAAAATACACATCTTTTTATATTGTGTATTCCTTAAGAAATTATTGTAGTTATTATTATTTTTAATAGTTTTGTCTTTTAACCTTCATGCTAAAGATATAAATTATTTATATATCAATATTACAATATTGGAGTATTCCAAATGTGACTGTGTACAGTTGTCCCTCAGTATCTGTGGTAGATTGGTTTTCAGGGCTCCCCATGGGTATCAGAATCCATGGATGCTCGAGTTCCTTACATAAAATTTTTTGTTTATTACCTATGAACATTATCACATGTACTTTAAATCATTCCTATAATACTTATAATACCAAATACAAGGTAAACACTATGTAAATAGCTGCTGTACTGTATTGTTTTGGGAATAACGACAAAGGAAAAAATCTGTAAATGTTCAGTACAGATGCTTTTTTCCCCCAGCCATTTTTGATCCACAGTTAGTTGAATTCATGAATGCAGAACTCTTGGACACAAAGTGCCAACTCTACTTTTTTTTGAGTTTTATACTTTCATATGCTGATATATTAATAATTAGTACCCTTTTTTCTTAACTTAAAGAATTCCCTTTAGTATTTCTTGTAAGGCAGGTCTAGGAATGATGAATTCCCTCAGCTTTTTTTTTGTCTAGGGAAGTCTCTTTCATGACATTCATTCTTATCAAATCATAGAACCATCAAATTTTACAACTTCGTTGCTGGAAGTGACAAAAGAAATATAGTGTCCTCAGTGAGAAGATGACTTGGCCAAAGTCTCAAAAATTTGCTCAAAAAAGAAGTATTAAAAGTGATAGTATCTTCTTACTCACCCCTACCAGGTGCACTTGGGTGGGCATGTGTGCACGCATGTGTGAACACACACACATACTCTCTTTCTCACTCTTCACAGAAAAAGAGCCCCTCCCCTCCGCCATTTAGGAAAGGTCAAAACTTTCTACAAACAGAAGGCCAAAGGTTATTATACAAATGAAAAGAATGAAAACTGAAAAAACAAATGTAGACAAGTTAAAAGAAGCTCTATCCTAAGAGGTCATTCTTAGTAAGTGTAGGTTCCACTGAGCCTAGAGACTCAGGCATTCGCTTCTGGCTTTGTAATCGTGAATCATTCATAACCACTCTCAGAAAGCTTGCTGCTAGAACTGATATGCTTTTCTTCCTTACCACCCACTGCTACAAAGGAGCTCATAAAAAATTGTTTGTGAGTCTGACCATGTTTCAGATTCAGAGCTGGTATAATTTTGAAGACCACTATTGGTAGGAATGCAAACTTCAATATTGGTGCCTGACTAAAGTCTTAAGAAGGGCCAGTGTATATAGCAGAGGCTGGGGATGCAGTGCAGTGTGATGGAGTGAAAACAGGGGAGGGAGGGCAAATACAAAAGGCACAGACTCATTATTAGTGGGAGGCCAGAGTCCAGGACCAAGAGTAGGTGGCAGGGAGAATACGGCTGAAACTGAATGTGGGGGCACTCTGGAGATGTAATTGTATCATTATATCCTGTTCATTTTACCCCACTCGCTGTCCTTATTGTCTTGGGTTTAATGTGCTGATCTTTGCCATAAATGCCCAGGGTTTTGATTTTTAGAAAAACTACTATCAAGATGTGTGTTTGTATTACTATGGGGTAGCTTTTAGAGACTCCTTCTGACATGGAATATTATATACTCTTTTTTTCTTCCTTTTAGTGTCTCTTGAAATAATTATGTTTCTCCACTGCCTTTTTGTGCATCTTTCTTCCTTTAACACTAACAGCTGAACAGCTGTTACTATTTTGTCTTACCATCCTCCAAAATCAGAAACAGGGAATTAAAATAAAATACCCGTTGGCGAAATGAATATCTATTAGAACACAATTCTAAATAATAAATGCTTCACAAGATTTAATGATAGTGCTCACAGTGCATGTGAATGTTTTCTAAGTGCTTTTTATGTGATAACACATTTAATTTTCAGGGCAGTCCAGTGAGGTAGGTTCTGTTAATATCCCCATTTTACAAATAAATAAATTGAGGCACAAAAAAACTAATTTGACTGAGGTCGAGTAAATATTTATTGTGGTCCAAATTACAATTCTGATAAGTTTGTGTGCACGAAACCCAACTCTGTTTCCTGGCTATAGTAGACCTGATAAAACCCCAAAGTAAGTTGCATGATGGTTGTATAACAAATGAAACATTTGAGCTCTCTCATCAAAAACCTGAGTTAGGGTTCTGGCTTTACTTGTTACAACCTGTGCAATTTTGAGCAAGTCACTTAACCTCTCTGAGCCTCAGCTTATCTGTGTATCAACCATGAAATGACAATAATGATCTCCATTGCGCCAAGAAGAGCTTAGCAGTAGTAGAAAGCTGTATCTCTGTTGTCTGGCATATAGTAGGTGCTTGATCAATATTTGTTGAGTCTCAGTTGTTATAAAAGAGCATGTATTGACAAAAATGGCAACATTGTCATTTGTTGTCTTTTTTCTTTCTTTCTTTTTTTGAGATGGAGTCTCACTCTGTTGCCCAGGCTGGAGTGCAGTGGCACAATCTCGGCTCACCGCAACCTCCGCCTCCTGGGTGCAAGCAATTCCCCTGCCTCAGCCTCTCAAGTAGCTGGGACTACAGGTGAGTACCACCACACCCAGCTAATTTTTTTTTAATTTTTTTTTTTTTATTTTTAGTAGCTACAGGGTTTCACCATGTTGGCCAGGCTCGTCTGGAACTCTTGACTTTGTGATCCACCTGCCTCAGCCTCCCAAAGTGCTGGGATTAACAGGCGTGAGCCACCGCGCCCTGCACACTGTCACTTGTCAAAAATGGAGCCCCACTACCTTTCTTTCTTTTGAAATTCTCTCATTCTTCCGACATTTGAGACAACTTACATAATATTTTGTATTGACATCAGCTAATTTTAAGACCATCAGATAAAAGCTAATAATGAAACATATGAATCTTTTACTTTGAAAAGCAAAAACAGTGCAACAATTTGAAGAATAGTTGGCAATTTGTGAATAGCAGGCAAACTATTGCTTTCCCCAATTTTTTTTTCTGCCTTATAGAATGTTCTTCCATATATTGTGCCTAATAGAACACTTGCAGAAAAAAATATATATATATCTGATTTGGAGACAGTGGCTCAAAAAATAAATTCTGATTCTGACTTCAGACACTATGGAAGGAAGTGGCCATGATTTTGCACAGAAAAATAAAAGCAACCTAACGAGCTGTGAATTTAAAAGTCCACTGAGGCTATGTATCTAGTAAATTCATCAACAGGACACCTGCTAGGAGTCAAGTGAATGTATGACAACTGTAAGTTACTACTCTATGCATAGATAAAATTCTTGGAATTCTACTGGAAAATAAGCCTTTATTTTAACAATGTTTGAAAATAACATATGCTTCATATGATTTCTAATGGAGAAGGGAATATTTTAAAACTGTTAGTGAGCCAATTAGCGTTGATTCAAGGTTCAAAAGTGATTTCAGTAACATGTGATAGGGATACTTTATCTTATACTAGCTCTAATTTTAGAGTTTACTGACTCCCTCTCCCTTTTCTGTTTGTTTTCTTTTGTTTTCTGTTTCTTTGGGACCTCTTCGCAGGACATTCTCTCTCTCTCTCTCTCTCTCCCCCTCCCTCCCTCTCTCTCCCTCTCTCTTTCTTTCTCTCTTTCGCTGTTTCTCTCTCTCCCTCTCTACTCTCCACTCTATCATAGAAATAAAACATAAAATATACTCATTGGATTTGTTGACAAAAACTTGGATTCTACTAATTTGTTGACCTAAAATGTTTCATAAATGATTTTTCTCAAAACACACAAATTTATTTGTATTTGTAGTTCTTTTACTGTAAAGAAAAAAAGACTTTTAGACTCTTGGTGATAATCCACCCCATTTAACATGATTCTCTATGACCTTATTTATATTTGACAAGTTAGAATGTTAAGAAACTATTTGAACTGTTCAGCAGCTATCTCCATCAACATGAGCCTTTAGTAGGGGAAAGAGAAGAAGTTTAGCTTGAAAATGATGAATATTAAGGACATCAAAGTGATAAAAGACGTATCAGTTTTAAACAGCTTGTGATATTTAATCTTCTATGACTTTTAGTCCATATGGTAAGAAAATTTTAGTAAAAAAGTCTTGTTAAAAAGAAACTGTTCATTATAAATTCACTAACAAAAGATACGAAAATTAAAATTGAGTTTTAAAAGTATGCTGAACAATCATCTATTCACTGGTATTAATAATTTCATGCAAGCTGAAAAAAGAAAAGCAAAAGTTGACCCCAAGACCAATGACAAATGGATATACACTAATTTAAAAAAATATTTATGAATTATCCTTTATCAACTTCAGACCATTATTCAAAATTCACACACACATGCATACATATTTGCAACAATAAAGGGTCCAATCTAAAATATCAATTTGGACATCTTTCAAAATTTGATGACACATCCAAGAGGCAAAGAAATGGTCCTTTTCTTAAATGAGAGCATTAGGATATTAAACTTATAAACTATTTAAACTCACATTTTACAGCTAGGTCATATGTTTTTAATATCATCTAGTCAATAGTGTGAATTGTATCATCCTCCAGAAAAAATTTCACCTTAATATCTAGTAAAAGTAGAAGAATAAGGGCTGCGGGTGGCAAGGGTACCACTGGCCACCTGGCTCTCCCTCTCATCATTAGCATGAAGGCATCCCAGAGGATATAATGGGAGATTATTCTGCCCTAGATGAGCCATGTATATTTCCAGTTTCAGAGAAGACTATAGTACATTATTGTAAGATCCCTGGGGAGGGATTTCTTCATGGCTCATTACATCTCAATGGAACCCTAAGTGGTTGGTGCTGGATGTAGCGTTCAGGAGGAGAACACAGTACATGCTATTTATCCAGAAAGGAAGAGGCCACAATCATCATAATTCATCCTGAGTTCATCCTTATCCTATGTGTGCCTTATAACAAGGAGGTACAGCACCTTACCCATCCAAAGCTTATTGTTCCACTACTGTTACTAATACCATAACCACTGCCAACTGATAAGATATAGTGTATATTTAAGGAGTTTTCAAAAGGAAAAAGCTTATAATAGAAAATTCTGTTGTTTCTCAGTAACTTATTGCTGTCACCGGACTATTTCTGGTATTTGGCAGATATGTTGGGATACACACTGAATATTCATCATAGAGAAAATAAAAAATAAGGTTACACACGAAAGAAAAAATTTTATCACGTAGTCACCCAAAATAGCCACCATCAACGTTTTGGGGCAAATTTTTAGCTTTGGTTCTTTCCACATACTAATAACAATATATAATATTCAATTAGAGTTTACTTGGTGGCAATTACTATACCAAGTTCTTTATGAGCATAATTTGATTTAATTCTTATTACCATCTCAATAGATGGGCACTATTACACAGATTTTACTAATAAAGATATTGAGGCTCAAAGAGTTTAAGCAATTTGCACAGAATCACACAGCTAGTTAATCATAGTAACTAGTTTTAACCCACGTATGTGTGACTCCAAAGCTTGAGTTCTTAACCCCTATGTAATATCTCTGATTTATACATTCCTTTAATGCTAGAAAATACAGTTTGTTATTTTATACAAGCTGTTTTATAATTCTTCTGAAAGTATAACTCTATAATGAAGCAAGCATAAGAAGGGAGAGAATTAAGTGAAAGCACATAATGTACAAAATATATATCCCAAAACACACAACATATCTGGATTTCACTTATTAAACAGTCAAATTATATTAAAAGTTAGCTCACAAGAAATAACAAATAGTGAAGCACCAGAGAAAAATCCTCAAAATTCCTGGTGAAAGACACTCTACGCAGTACCAATGTATATATGTTAAATCATCTGTAAATAAATAGCAGATGACTTACTTGCTTTTCCACTTTTTAAAAAGGTGTTGGGAGAACTATGGCAGACAAGTGTTTCACTCTTCTATTAGGATTAATGTTTCCAAGGAGCAGTTACAAAAACTATAAAATATGTTTCTAGGCCATAATGTACCAAAAATGTGGTTTATTTTTCAATAAGGTAGGTTTATTTGATTTCAAGAACTATAAATTTGAAATAATAAGTATCAAGGCATAACATAAAGAAAGTTATACACACTGATTTCACAGCTCAGAAAAATAAAGGTTTATATTTAGACGATGATAAAAAGTGAATTGAAAACTACAAAAAGAATTTATAATCACTGGATTTTCCCTATAAATTTAAGTGTTCAAATTGATTTTTTGGAGCTCTAAAGATTTTTGGTTTTGTTATATAGGTTATTTTCCTGGTTGTATTTTATTATCAATTGTTAAAAACATGCATTTTGGCTTAGCACTATCCTTGAAAGAAAAGCTGATGGAAGGAAATGTAAAGATGAGGGGAGACAAGAGGAGATGACATATGGAAACAAAAGTGAAGCAGGTGGAAATAGGGTGATTATAATACAATTATGTTACAAAGATAAGTAGTTATAGTATAGCTAGGGTTGTTTTCGGAAGTTATCTAACAAGCATTTAGAAAAATCTAAAACCACATAGCAAACATTTCTTAATTACCTCTTTCAAAACTGAAGAAAGTGTGTGTGTGTGTGTGTGTGTGTGTGTGTGTGTGAGAGAGAGAGAGAGAGAGAGAGAGAGAGAGAGAGAGAGAGAAAGGACTCCTTAATGGCTAGTTAAGTTAGGAATTTGGCCAGCATATATTGTCATAGCCATTTAACCTCTTCTTTGAGCTTTTCTTTTGACTTTAAGAGCAACAACTAGATTAAGAGATAAATTGGATTAAGAGATAAAATGGGTACATTTTCAATGAGCAATATTTAATTTGTAAATAGCTCTTAATACATATTTTATAAAAAACTTATCAAAGGCCTTTTCATTTTAACCTCAATGTAATTTTTGTCTCTGAGGCAGGCTTGAGACTGGGTGATGGTACATAGCATTTCAGATTTGACATGCTTTCTTATAGGGGCAAAGGGGTTAATGCTGGGATTGAGATGTCAGTTTGCATGGAAGAATTCCCCTCTGTCTCATTCTCATGTCCCTTTTCACTGCATCAAAATGTCCATCATTTATGGGAAATTCAGTATTTGAAAGTCTAACATGCAAGTTGGTGGGTATTTATAATATACAAGGATTCACCACAGAATTGTAGCTTATCAGCATTGTATATCAATTTATGTAATCAAAGTGTGATTAGATTGAGCTTTTCAGATTGTTAAATAAAGCAAGATCCACTGTTTTTAATGTACTACTCTCCAACCCAGTGCAAAGTTCACTCTGGGTTGTAAGACTAGAGGTGCGTAGTTGTAAACAACTAACTTGGCCAACATCACATGATAGTGCTTTTAAAACTTCTTCACCTGAATATCAAATCAAAGGAAAAATATATGCCTCAGGTAGTCTTTTCAAGAAATAGTGCTGAATTTTAAAAAATCATAATCTTATTAAATATTTTCTCAGATCACCGCGGCATAAAACTAGAATTCAACTCTAGAAGGAATCGTCAACAAATATAAACACACAGAAATTAAACAGTCTGCTCCTGGATGATTTTGGGATTAACAATAGAATCAAGACGGAAATTTAAAAATTATTTGAAATGAATGATAACAGTGATGAAAGTTATCAAGACCTCTGGGATACAGTGAAAGCAGCACTAAGAGGAAAGTTTGCAGCACTAAATTCTACATTAGAAAGCCTGAAAGATCACAAGTTGACAATCTAATGTCACACCTCAAGGAACTAGAGAAACAAGAACAAATCAAACCCAAAGTTAGCAAACAAAAAGAAATAACAAAGGTCAAAGCAGAACTAAATGAAATTGAAACAAAAAAAAATGAAAGATCAATGAAACAAAAAGTTTGTTCTTTGAAATGATAAAAAAATAAATAAACCGTTAGCTAGAACAACCAAGAAAAGAAGAGCAAATATTCAAATAATTTCAATTGGAAATGGTAATGTACACATTACAACTGAAACCATAGAAATATAAGATTATTAAAAACTACTATGAACACCTTAATGTACACAAACTAGAAAATCTAGAGGAAATGGATAAATTCCTGGAAACATTCAACCGTCCCTTGTTGTATCTCTTCCTGCTTGAATCAGGAAGAAAGAGAAATCCTTAACAGAACAATAACAAGAATTAAGACTGAATCAGTAATGCCAAATTGCTAACAAGAGAAAGCTCAGGACCAGATGGATTCACAACCAAATTCTACCAGGCATTCAAAGAAGAATTGGTACCATTTCTTCTGAAACGATTCCAAAAGATTGAGAAAAAGGGAATCCTATGTAGTTCATTCTATGAAGCCATTGCCACCTGATACCAAAGCCAGGAAAGGACATAACAAAGAAAGAAAACTACATGCCAATATCCCTGATGAAAATAAATGCAAAAACCCTCAACAAAGCACTAGTAAACCAAACCCAACAGAACATTAAAAAGGATAATCCACCATGTTCAAGTGGATTTCCTTCCAGGGATGCAGGGATGGTTCAACATACACAAGTCAATAAATGAGATTCACCTCATGAACAATTGAAAACAAAAATGATATGATCATCTCAGAAGAGGCAGAAAAAAGTATTTTACAAACTCTAGTATTCCTTTATGATAAAAACCCTCAATAAACTATGAATGAAAGGGACATAACTCAAAATAACAAAAGCCATATATGACAAACCCAATATTATACTGAGTGGGAAAAAGTTGAAAGCATTCCCTCTGAAAACTGGAACAAGATAAAGATGCCCACCTTCATCACTTCTACTCAACACAGTACCAGAGATCCTGGTCAGATCAATCAGGCAAGAAAAAGAAATGAAGGGCATTCAAATTGGAAAAGAGGAAGTCTAACTATCTATTTGCCAATGATATGATCCTATGCCTAGAAAACCCTAAACGCTCCTCTAAAAGACTTCTAGATTTGATAAAAGAATTCAGTCAAGTTTCTGGTTACAAAATCAATGTACACAAATCAGTAGCACTGCTATACACAACCAATGACCAAGCTGAGAATCAAATCAAGAACTCAATCCCTTTTACAATAGCTGCAAAAATTTAAAATATCTAGGAATATTCTTAGCCAAAGAAGTGAAAGCTTTCTATAGGACTGACTGTAAAACACTGCTGAATGAAATCATAGGTGACACAAACAAATGGAAATACATCCCACGCTCATGGGTTGGAAGGATCAATATCTTGAAAATGACCGTAATGCCCAAAGCAGTTTACAGATTCAATTCAATTCCTATGAAAATACCAGCAACATTTTTCACAGAACTAGAAAAAAAAAAAAAACTCTAAAATTCACATAGTACCCAAAAAAAGGCCAAAATAGCCAAAGCAATACTAAGAGAAAAGAACAAAGCTAGAGGCATCACATTACTTGACTTCATATTATCCTACAAGTCTATGGTAACCCAAACAGCATGGTACTGGTATAAAAGTGATACATAGACAAATGGAACAGAATAGAAAAAACAGAAATAAAGCCAAATACAACTAATTGTTTCTTGGCAAAGCATACAGAAACATAAATTGAAGGAAGGACACCTTATTCAGTAAATGGTGCTGGGAAAACTGGATAGCCCCACGTAGAAGAATTACACTAGATCCTCATCTCTCACCACGTACACAAATCGACTCAAGATGGTTTAATTTTGAGTTAAATCTAAGGCCTGAAACCATAAAAATTCTAGAAGAAAGACAAGAAAAAACTCTTCTTGATATTGATCTAAGGAAAGAATTTATCACCGAGACTCCAAAAGCAAATGCACCAAAACAAAAATAAATAAATGGGACCTAATTAAACTAAAAAGCTTCTACACAGAAAAAAAAAAAAAAAAAAAAACTATCAGAGTAAACAGACAACCCACAGAATGAGAGAAAATATTTGCAAACTATGCAGCTGTCAAAGGACTGATATCTAGAATCAACAAAAGACTCAAATAAATCAGCAAGAAAAAAACGCCATCAAAAGGCAAATGACATGAATAGACACTTCTCAAAAGAAGATATACAAGTGGCCAATAAACACATGAAAAAATGTTCACATCACTAATCATTGGGGAAATGCAAATTAAAACCTCAAAGAGATACCGTCTTACCCCAGCCGTAATGGCCTTAATTAAAAAGTCAAAAAACTATAGATGTAGGCATGGATGTGGTGAAAAGAGAATGCTTATACATTGTTAGTGGGAATATAAATTAGTACAACCTCTATAGAAAACAGTATGGAGATTTCTCAAAGAATTAAAAGTAGCTCTACCATTAGATCCAGCAATTCTACTGCTGGGTATTTACCCAAACAAAAGAATTCATCATATAAAGGCACCCACATGCATATGTTTATTGCAGCATAACTCACAATTGGAAAGATACGGAACCAATCTAAGTGCCCATCAACCAATGAGTGGGTTAAAAAAATATGGTATATATACATCATGGAACACTATTCAGCCATTAAAATGAACATAATAACATCTTTTGGAGCAACTTAGATGGAGCTAGAGGCCATCACTCTAAGTAAAGTAACTCAAGAATGGGGAGAATGAAATACTGTATGTTCTCATTTATAAGTGGGAGCTAAACTATGGGTACTCAAAGGCATACAGAGTGATATAATGGTCATTGAAGATTCAGAAGTGGGGATGGTGGGAGGGAAGTGAGGGATAAAAAACAAAATATTGGGTAGAATGTCCACTACTTGAGTGATGGGTACACTAAAATCTCAGATTTCACCATTATACATTTCATCCGTGTAAACAAAATCCATCTGTATCCCAAAAGCTAGCTAGTTTCAGTGGTGTACTCATAGCTCATTGTAACCTCCGACTCCTGGGCTCAAGTAATCCTCCTGCCTCAGCCTCCTGAGTAGCTGGGACTACCGTAGCACTCTACTGTGCCCAACTAATTTTTAATTTTTTTTTTTTGTAGAGAATATGTCTTGCTATGTTGCCCAAGCTGATCTCAAACTCCTGACCTCAGGCAATCCTTCCGCGTTGGTCTTTGAAAGCATTGGAATTACAGATGTGAGTCACCACACCTGGCCTGTTTACAGAATCACAATCTAGGAGCAATAGGCTGTACCATCTAATCTAGGCATATAGTAGGTTATACCAACTGGGTTTGTGGAACTACACTCTGATATTCACGTAATGATAAAGTTGACCAAATATACACTTATAAGGATGTATCCCTGTAATTACTATATTTTAAATCATCTCTAGATTACTTACCTAATACATTGCGAGTACTATGCAAATAGTTGTTATACTGTTTTTTATATTCTTTCTTATCATTATATTGTATTTTTTCCAAATATTTTCTATAAGCAGTTGGTTGAATCTGGGGATGCATAACTTGTGGATACATAGGACCAACTATACTGTATGCAATATGATTCCAACTGTATAACATTCTGGAAAAGGCAAACCTGCAGAGACAGTACAAAGATCAGTAGATTCCAGAGGTTCAGGAGAAAGAGGGATGAATAGGTAGAGCACAAGGGATTTCTAGGTCAGTGAAACTGTTGTGTGTATTATTGTAATGATGGATATGTGATATTATGTATTTGTCAAAAACCCATATACTGTACAACACAAATTGTGAACCCTAATGTAAACCATGAACCTTAGTCAATAATAATGTGTCAATAATGGCTCATCAACTATAACAAATGTACCACACTAATAGAAGATGTTAATAATACCAGAAACAAGTGGAAGGAGGGTTAGAGAGAGGGTAATATATGGAAACTTTCTGTACTTTCTGTTCCATTTTTTGTAAACTTAGAACTGCTCTAAAAAATAAGGTCTATCAAAAGAGGAAGAGTGAGTGAGAGAGAGAGAGAGAGAGAGAGAGAGAGAGATAGAAGTATATGCCTCTTTTTTTGCTTGATCTTTAACTCCATTCTCAAATACCATAATCATTTGTTGAAACGTAACTAACTATATACACACCCTCAGAACCTTTTCAACAAGGCCTTCCAGACTGAAAGCATTCTTTTTTTTTTTTTTTTTTTTTTTTTTT
>PVKV010024063.1:0-32125 GCA_004027835.1 Alouatta palliata
AAGAAAGAAAGAAAGAAAGAAAGAAAGAAAGAAAGAAAGAAAGAAAGAAAGAAAGAAAGAAGGGAGAGAGGGAAGGAGGGAGGGAAGGAAGGAAAGAAAGAAAGAAGAAAGGAAAGAAAAAGAAAGAAAGACGTCAGATATAAATTAGTTTATCTGCATTCTCCATTTAGACTTTTTTTTTTCATTTTGCTTTACTTTCAACACTTTAATTATTGGATGATTACTAAACAGAGTAAAACACAATTCAAGGAAGTTGCATGTAGTAAAATGATGTATTTATGTTTATGTAATTTTGCAATTAATTTTAATTTTAGTTTCAAAAATATTTCTTTTATTATCACATGGATAAATACTATAAAGCAATCTAATCTTCGTTAATAAAATCTAAGCTTTGTTCTTTACTTTCATTATTCACCAAGTATTATATAGTATGTTATAAAATAAGTGATCTCTCTCTTATTTAAGATCTTTGATTCAGAATTGGCATTTCCTAAATTAGTTTCTTTATAAATCTGTATATGTGGATCTTAAAAAATACCCTCTCTAAGGGCACAGTCCTAACTTTATATTTTACTTATGAAGACTGTGGATACACATAATCTTTGAGGATTTAAAAATAATAAACCCTGTGAATGTTGTAATATTAAGAGTATATCTCATTCTACATGCTAGCATTATCTCCTCCCCTTTATTTTTTATCTTGTGGGCTTTAGTTTTCCTGCTAAAAAACCTAAATCATCTTAATGGGCATTCTCCTTGGGAAACTAATAGCTAAGACTTTCAACAACCTAATCGAACTAGACCAAACAAAATAATGACAAACAATACAGTTGGGATTAAAGAACCACGAGAAAAGAAATATATTTATATTTAATTAAGTATTAAAATGAAAAATATATGTTGATCAAAATAAAATACTAAAATTTTTATTTTTATTTATTTATTTATTAATTTTTTGAGACAGTGTTTCACGCTTGTTGCCCAGGCTGGAGTGCAATGGTGCAATCTTGGCTCACCACCACCTCCGCCTCCTGAGTTCAAATGATTCTCCTGCCTCAGCCTCCTGTGTAGCTGGGATTACAGGCATGTGCCACCATGCCCAGATAGTTTTTGTGTTTTTAGTAAAGACTGAGTTTTTCCATGTTGGTCAGGCTAGTCTCGAACTCCTGATTTCAGGTGATCCGCCTGCCTTGGCCTCCCAAAGTGCTGGGATTACAGGTGTGAGCCTCGGAGCCCATCTTAAATTTTTAAAAATCGGAAAAGAGAGGAAGAATCTTGTTTATATAAATTACCAAATTGCTAATATAGAAGCTAACTCAGTCAAGTCAACAAATAAATATTAATTGTACCCAACATTTGAGTCACTGATATTTTCATTGAGATTCGTTCATAAAATCATTTTATCCTTTGTTATTATATGCAATATGAATAGTGTCCTTTCACATGTCCCTTTATTATCTAGTAAGCAGGTTTAGATATTTTGCTCTGCCAACTTTGTGTATTCAGAGAAATATTTTACCTACCTACCTATGTGATCAATGTATCTATGGAATTCTCATGTTTTATTCTGTTCTCACATTGCTATGAATAATGACCACAGACTGAGTAATTTATAAAGAAAAAAGTCCTCAGGAAACTTAAAATTATAGTTGAAGGCACCTCTTCACAGGGAGCCAGGAGAGAGAATGAGTACAAGCAGGGAAGTGCCAGATGCTTATAAAACCATCAGACTTCATGAGACTCATTCATTATCATGAGAACAGCATGGGGCAACCACCCCATGATCTAATCACCTCACTCAAGGTCCCTTTCCCAGTACATTGGGATTACAATCGGATTACAATTCAACAAGAGATTTGGATGGGAACACACAGCCAGACTTTCAGCCCCTGACTTCTCCCGAATCTTGTCTTCCTCATAGTTGAAAGCACAATTATGCTCAGGTGTTTCCATACACCCTCTGAAATCTAGATGGAGGTTCCCTAACCTCAATTCTTGAATTTTGTGCACTTGAAGACCCAACACCATGTCGAAGCTGCCAAGGCTTGGGACTTGGACCCTCTGAAGCAACTGCTTGAGATGTACCTCAGCCCCTTTTAGACACAGCTGGAACTGAGGCAGCTGGGGTGTAGGGTACCATGTCCCAAAACTGCAAAGAGCAGGGGGGACCCTGGGCTCAGCCCATGAAACAATTTTTCCCTCCTAGGCATCTTGGCCTGTGTTTGGAAGGGTTGACATGAATGTCTCTGACATGCCCAGAAGACATCTTCTCCATTGTCTTGGTGAGTAACATTCAGCTCCTTATTACTTACGCAAATTTCTGCAGCCATCTTGAATTTTTCCTGAGAAAATAGGTATTTTTTTCTTACCTCCTGACCTCATGATTAGGCTGCAAATTTTTCAAACTCTTATGCTCTGCTTCCTCTTGACTGCTTTGCCACTTAGAAATTTCCACCAGATATCCTGAATCATCTCCCTCAAGTTCAAAGTTCCACAGATCTCTAAGGCAGGGGCAAAATGCTGCCAGTTTCTTTGCTGAAATATAACAAGAATCACATTTATTCTAGTTTCCAGCAAGTTCCTTATCTCCATCTCAGACTACCTCAGGCTGAATTTCAATTTTTTTTTTTTTTTGGAGACAGCATCTCATTCCGTCACCAGGCGCCAGGCTGGAGTGCAGTGGCGCGACCTCGGCTCACTGCAACCTCCTCCACCTGGGTTCAAGCAATTCTCCTGCCTCAGCCTCCCGAGTAGCTGGGACCACAGGCATGCAACCACCACACCCAGCTAATTTTTTTGTATTTTTGGTAGAGACGAGGTTTCACCATGTTGACCAGGATGGTCTTGATCTCTTGACCTCGTGATCCACCCGCCTTGGCCTCCCAAAGTGCTGGGATTACAGGTGTGAGCCACCGCACCCAGCCCCCTCAGGCTGAATTTCTTTGTCCGTATCACTTTCAGCATTTTGGTCAAAACCATTTAACAATTCTCTATGAAAAACTTTCCCACACTTTTCTGTCTTCTTCTAAGCCCTCCAAACTCTTTCTGTTACCTAGTTCCAAAATTGCTTCCACATTTTTGGGTATCTTTACAGTAGCACCCCATTCCTGGTACAAATTTACTGTATTAGTCCATTCTCACACTGCTATACGAACTATCCAAGACTGGGTAATTTATTAAAAAAAGAAAAAAAGAGCTTTAATTGACTCACAGTTCAGCATGGCTTGGAAGGCCTCAGGAAACATACAATCAGGGTAGAGGGCATCTCTTCAGAGGGAGAGAGCATGAGTGCAAGCATGGGAAATGCCAGACACTTATAAAATCATCAGATTTCGTGAGACTCACTCATTGTCACTAGAACAGCATGGGGGAACCACCCCGATAATCTAATTACCTAACACAAAGTTTCTTTCCCATTATATGATGATTATAATTCAGATTTTGATTCAAAATGAAATTTGGTGCAAATATTTTGGCTCTGCAAACTTGTGTGTTTAGAGAAATAGTGTAACTACTGACCTGTGTAATCAAGGTACCTATGGAACTCTCATATTTAGTCTATGAGTTAGGTTAAAAATTAACTGTAAATTTCTGGAGCTCTCTGCCCTCTCCAGGACAATCTCGTCAGCTCTCTGCAAAAAATTTGATAAATTGTTAACTTGGACCTCAGCTTTTGATAAAATCTCAGACAATTTTCTTTAATATTATAATAAGTCTGATTTTTATCAGGTGGCTTGTCTAAATTATGACACAAAGGTCTAAAGTAGCATTAGTTAATTAAAAATATCTGATAGCAATTCACTGATTTTTCTGTCTTCAGCCATTTCTTTAACTTTGTGGAGGCAATTTTAAATATCTAAGTTGGGCAGTCAAATTAGAGCTTAGGATAGTTGACACTTTTCGTGATACTTCTGTTTTCTAACCTAGTCAGGTATAACTCCAGATGGAAAAACAATGACCTAGTCACCATCTGCTGCCAGAACCTTGTCATTCATTTTCTCTGTGGTGGAGTGGTCTATGCTCTTTTATGGATTTGTGTACATGACAGCAAACTAACACTTTGAAAATTAATTAACAAGAACATATGGAAGTGGGTGTCAGTTTCATAACATACAAAATGGTTCAATTTTATAAAATCCTTCATCTAAGTATTTATTTTCAAGCAGACAGTCTTCTAAAATCATTTGGAAACTTGAAGGAGGGTATACCTTAGTTATTCTGACATAATAATTATGGTAAAGGATAATAAATCTACATGAAATTATTCTCTATCTTAAAAATTATATAGGAAATCATAAGACAAAAGATTTCACCTTGAAGTACTCAGATTTACTTTAATACATCAACTTCCAATTTTTACACTAATACTTTTTTCATGGCACACACTATCAATGTTTATTGGTTTTGTTTCTTTTCAATTTCGCAAAATTGATAGACTTAATAAAGTGAAATAATTTATATTAGTGAAATAACCATGAGATATTTTTACAGTTACATGATTCTAAATACATTCATGCATTGCTTAACAATGGGGTTACCTACTGAGAAATGTGTGGTGATGTGATTTCATCATATGTGAGCATTACATAGTGTATGTACACAAATCTGAATAGTGTAGCTTACCACACATGAAGGCTATATGGTCTAGCCTATGCTCTTAGGCTATGTACATGTACAGGATGTTACTGTTTAGCCTATGCTATTAGGCTACAAACCTGTACAGCATGCTACTGTACCAAGTGTGTAGGCAGTTGTAACACAATGGCAATTGTGTATCTAAGCATACCTAAACCACAACAATGTCACTAGGCAACAGGAATATTTCAGCTCCGTTATAATCTTATGGGACACTGTGTTTCTGTGGTATGGCCCATCAACCAAACGTAATTATGAGGCACAATATGTAACATATTTGATAACATTTTTATTTTGGCTGGATATTTATTACTGAATTGGTAAATTCACAAAAGAAAGTACGGATTAAAGTTATGAAATTATTCTACCCGTATTACAGTTTGATCTAAAGTCACACACCAACATTCCTTTGAGCACATTCCTGGGAACTTTAACGTTCTACCTTTGCATGAGTCTAAGCTGTCCCTAAGATGATCTATTACAAGTTTTATGGCAAGAATTGCATTAACACAAAATCATTATCAGAGAGATTTTAATGTATTTGCAGCTCAAATATTATATTTTAAATGAGAGATTCATAGAATATTTATTTTTAAAATATATTTACTATCTTCCTTTCAAATATCTTTGTGTAGTAATACAAATATATTCTTTCAATGTGTTTTTATTTGAAGAAAATAGATTTGTAAGTGACTGTTTTATAATAGAAATAACATATTTTAACAGTGACATCAGAAAATATGTTGTTCTCTTTACCAAATTGTAAAATCATTGTTTTCTTATTTATTTATTTTTTTAAATTGCATTTTAGGTTTTGGGGTACATGTGAAGAACATGCAAGATTGTTGCATAGGTACACACATGGCAGTGTGATTTGCTGCCTTCCTTTCCATCACCTATATCTGGCATTTCTCCCCATGCTATCTCTCCCCAACTCCCTACCCTGCCCCTCTGTCCCTTCCCTAGTCCCCCCCCACAGACCCCAGTGCATGATGCTCCCCTCCCTGTGTCCATGCATTCTCATTGTTCAACACCTGCCTATGAGTGAGAACATGTGGTGTTTGATTTTCTCTTCTTGTGTCAGTTTGCTGAGAATTTTGCTTTCCAGGTTCATCCATGTCCCTACAAAGGACATGAACTCATCACTTTTTATGGTTGCATAGTATTCCACGGTGTATATGTGCCACATTTTCCTGGTCCAGTCTATCATTGATGGGCATTTGTATTTTCTCACAAATAAGCATAAAACATAAATAGAAACATTTAATAAATACTGTTTAATGGAGGCTGATTATTTTATAGCTTTAAGAATCTACATAAAGGATATGCATACAAATCTATGACTTGTGCAACGTGCAAAATAACCCATTTTTGATGGATGTTGTCCACTTATTCCTTTTAGTCAGTAGTGTATTTTCCCAACCCTAATTGATATTATCACATATATATTTTGCTCCCGTCTTTCTTGAAATAGTCAATGCTTAAAAGTAAGACTGTGTTTGTATTAGATTCTTTTCATGTCTTTATGCGGTTTACGCCTCTCATAACATTAACTGCATTTTTGTTAGGGTAACAGCATCGGCAGTGTTTAGGAATTCCATTTCAAATTTTCTTCGTTTTATGACTGTTAGCTTGTGATGCTGTAACAAAATACAATAGACAAGGTGGCTTAAAAAGCAAATTTATTTTCTCACAGTTCTGGAAGCTCAAGGTGCCAGCACAGTATGTTTCTAATGAGGGCACTTTGCCTGTCTTGCAGAGGGCCATCTTCTCACTGGTTTTTCACGTGGCCTGTCTTCAGTGTGTGTGTGTTCTTGAGAGAAAGAAAAACAGAGAGAGTGCTCTCTGGTGTTCTTCTTAGAAAGACACTAATTCTATAGCATCAGAGCCCTGTCCTTATTTAACTTTTGTTGATTCTTATTCCTAATAGAGCTATACTGAGAGTTAGAGCTTTAACATTTGAATTTTGAGGGAACACATACATTCAGTCCATACTGCTATGGAAAATTTTCAGTTATAACATTTTTTCTCATCTTTTTTTAACTCTAGTCACTAGAGCTATTGTTGTGTAAAAGTTGTGTCTCTTGTGAAAGAAGAAATATTTCCAGTCAGTGAATTTAAATATCATATTTGAAGAGAATCCCAAACATGTAGACTACGTTTTATGTATTAGAATTGGTTTTGTGATTTCTTCGGTTCCACCTGAAGTTTGATACCTACAAAACCAAATACAAAACATCAGGAAAGACCTTTTGTGTAGGAAATAGCTACTACCTCACTGCCAGAAGTTACCAAAACTGTGATTAATTTCAAATTATTTAACCTGAGCATTTTTGCTGAGTATGCTATGTTGTATGTATAACAATACTATTATTTCACATACATTATACCCTTATTTTTCATTTTATAAAAAAGGAATATAACTTACTGGCTGAAATATAGCAAATTGGGACTCATTTCGCATATCCCAAAGAAAATCTCCAAAAACAGTTTCATTCTTGGCTAAGTCACACAGGGAGCCTTTGTCATAAGGCCGGTACCATAAACATTTCCTGTGAGAAAGAAAATGTAACAGTACACAGTATGGAACTACAAGTTTTAATGTTTAAGAGCATATATTATTGAAAACGTTTTCCAAGAAGAGAATTTTAAAAAGATGATGGGACAATGCTATTGCAGGGGAAAACCACTTGAAATTCTACAGCTGTGACAACAAACCCTGGAGGAACCCTTTTGTCCTAGAGCGAGTATCTCTGCAGAGTTAGAGCACTTACAATTTAAGTGGGCAGTCAGATAATACTTATGTCACTCTACATTTGAGATGCATGCAGCTACTTCTTTCCCAGTCTCTTGTCTCAAACCTAAAACCTTCCTATTTATGCCTGAAGCTTATGGTACCCCATCTGAAATCTCATAAAACCACCCTAATGAAGGACCAAAACACCCAAAAGAATGTACACACCATCAGAGTAGAGAGAGTAATAAAATCATTGTATTTTCCTGTTACCTGATTTATTTCAGCAGTTTTTTTTTTTTTTTTTTTTTTTTTTTTTCTGGTAGCAGGTATTTTAGAAGGGAAATTACAAGAAAATATACCAGTTTTTACTATATAGACCTTGGGAAATTTGTCCTTTCCACTCTCCACTCATCTCCTCCAGAAGTTTTGATTAAGCAAATATTTTTGCTATATACTTTAAACTCCTTTTGTAAAAACTAAATTTTATTGTTTAATAAATTTAAATTTTATAGTTTAATATAATTTAAATTAACAGACAATTAACCATACAGTACAGAGTGTTTCTATCTATCCCACACTCAGTTTCTCCTATTATTAACATCTTATATTAGTATGGTATATTTGTTTCAATTATTGAAATGATACTGATATATTATTATTAACTAAAGTCTACTCTTCCTTCAGACTTTCTGAGGTTTTAACTTAATACCCTTATTCTGTTCCAGGACCTCATCCAGAATACCACCTTATATTTATTAATCATATCTCAGGTTGACAACTGTTGGCTGTGACAATTCCTTAGACTTACCCTGTTTTTGATAATATTGACAATATTTAAGGGTACTGGCCAGATATTTTGGAGGATGATGGCATATTAGAATTTGTCTGATTTTCATTTTAATTTTAGACTGGAGTTATATGTCTTTAGGAGAAGAAATAAACAGATAACATCACATTTTCACCCTATCATATCCAAGGTTAATACTAACAACATAATTTTTACTATTGATGTTGACCTGGCCCACCAGGTTGAAGTGGCATTTAACACATTTCTCTACTGTGAAATTACTCTGGAGTACAGTTACTCCACATTTGCCACCGAAAAGTTAATTTTCCCCTTTGTGTGCTCTATGCATTGGGAGGAAGTCATAATGTGTAGCCCAAAATTTATGTTCTACCTCCTTAAAGGTGGAATATCTGCATAAATTATTCATAGCCCTTCTTCATGGGAGATTTGCCTCTTCTCCTTGATGTACTTATTTATTCAATCATTTACTTATATCAGCATAGACTCATGAATATCCATTGTATGATTTAGAGTATAAACCAATACTAATTTATTTATTTAGTTGCTTGAACTATTCCAGCCTCGGCCATTTAGAAATCTTCCAGTTGTGTATTTTATGACTCTGACATAACATCATCAATGTAGAATAATTATGTCAGTGATATAAAGAAATTATTAAATAAAAAATAAATAGGGATAAGAGACAAAAGAAGAATCTCCAAAAGAGATTAGAAGAATTTGAAATAATGGTTAGAAGAATTCCAAATAATGTATGTAGATTTTCTACCCTCAAGGAGATGGAGCACAAATTTCCAATTCTTAAATATAAACTGTATGTAATAACTACCTTCCAAAGAGCACACTTCAGAAAGGTTCTGGGTAGGGGGAGAATAAACATACATGAGAAAACCTGAAAAAAACTACCTTATCCAGATGATTAAGGCCAACATCAATAGTAATTAGGCATGTTGATAGTATGTAACCTTGATATTATTTGTTGATAACTGCACTTTATCTCTGAAATCATCCTCTCCCAAAAATCTATAACCCTCATGTAGAAACATGAGAAAAACCTCAGACAAATTTTCATAGACGGGCATTCTACAAAAGAATACTTAATCAGTGGTCCTCAAACTGTCAAGATCATCAAAACAAGGGAAGGTTGAGAAACTATCACAGTATAGAGCTGACAGATGAAGCAGATATGATGACTACATGTAATACAGTGTGGTACGCTGCATGAGGTCTTGGAATATAAAAAGTACAGTAAAAAAAATCGTACAGTAACTAAGTACGATTTTAGCTAATAATAATATAGCAGTATTATTTCATTAATTGTAACAAAGACCTTTCTTAATATAAGATGTTAATAATAGAGAAAAATCAGGCAGGATATATGGGAACTTCATTCATCACATTTTTCTTTTCTATAAATCTAAACTGTTCTAAAAATAAAGCTGTTGGGAAAATAATAAAATGTTATCTGATCATAGTAGAATATAGAAACAAGCAACAAAAAGATATCTGAAAATTTCCCAAAAATTTAAATATTAAGCAAGAAACTTCTTCAATATCCTATGAATAAAAGGGAAAAATCCTAAGGAACATTAAAATATATGATAAATTGCAAAAACTTAAACTCAGTATATAAAAAATTGTAGAAAGCAGTGAGAGACTTCCACAGAGGAGAATTTATAGCATCCAGTGTTTACATTACAGAGAAAAATTACATCATATCAATGATCTAATCTTTCAATGTAATATTTTTAAAGAGCAAAATAAATGCCAAAGAAGCAGAATGGAAGAACTATTAAGCACTATAGTAAGAATCCACAAAATTCAAGACAGAACAATAATAGAGTAAAACAATGAAACTGAAAGCTAGGTTTCTGAAAGGATCAATAGTGTTCATAAACATACTGAAGCTGAACAAGAAAAAAATAAAAGACACAAATTATCAAAGTCAACAATCGAAAAGCCAAGTGACTATGTTTTTTCTTTTGTCTGGTTTTTAAAGTCTATTTTGAACAGCTAATTAAGTGAATTACCAGCCACTTTCTTTTGTGCTCCCATAATCTGCAGCCACTGTCTACCTACTCTAATCACCCTGGAGCCAGGTGATTAGCCATGCTGATTAATTCCCATGTATTTGTATAGTATTGTTACCATTTTCTAGCTTTATTCTACTGTAGACTGAGAAAAGCCTTGATGTAATTTTCATTTTTAAAAATTTGTAAGACTTTTGTGCAACCTAACACATGGTCTATATTGGAGAAGGTTTCATGCGCTGATGAAAAGAATGTATATTCTGTAGTTGTTGGGTAAATGTTCTCTAAATGTCTGTTAAGTCCATTTGGTCTAAAGTCCAATTTATATCCAATGTTTCTTTGTTAATTTTCTGTGTCAATGATCTATTTAGTGCTTTGAATGGGGGCTTCCTCCACCATTACAGTATTGCTGTCAATCTTTTCATTTAGGTCCAATAATATTTGTTTTGTAAATGTAGGGGCTCTGCTGTTGGCTGCATATATATTTACAATTGTTAATCTCTTGCTGAGTTTGTATTTTTAACATTATGTATGACCACCTTTTTTGACTGTTTTTGATTTAAAATGAGTTTTATCTAAGTATAGCTACTCCTGCTCACTTATGGTTCCCATTTACATGGAATATCTTTTTCCATTATGTTACTTTCAGTCTATATGTGTCTTTACAGCTAAGGTGAGTTTTTTTGTACATCATATAGAGTTGAATCATGTTTCAGAATCCATTATGCCAATCTGTATTTTTTAAGTGGAACATTTAATTCATTCACATTCAAGGTTAATATTGATATATTAGGGTTTGTTTCCATCATTTTCTTGTTTTCAAATTGTTCTATAAATTATTTCTTTTTTTCCTTTTCTGTGTCTGTCTTTGTAATTCAATGAAATTTTGTGTTGGCATTTGATTTCTTATTCTTATTCCTTTGTGTGATTATTTGATACAATCTGTGTGTTTATATATACCCATATGTTTACATTACGGTGATTATCAACCTTTCATTTTCAGTTTTCCATGTTTAGTGCCCCATAAGCATTTCCTGTAGGACTGAGCCAGTAGTAACAAATTTCCTCAGTGTTTGCTCGTCTAGGAAGGATTTTATTTATATTTCATTTATGAAGTTTATACAAAATTTTTGATTGACAGTTATTTTTATTCAGCACTTTGAAAATTTCATATAATTTTCTTTTGTCCTGTGAGGTTTCTGCTGAGAAGCCTGCAATTAATTTGATGGGATTTCTCCCTCATAGGTGACTAGGTATTTTTTGCTTGTTACTTTTAAAACTTATTCCTGCAGTTTAACATTAGGCATCCTGAATATAAGACATTTCTGTAAGAGAATATTTGCAATGTTTTTACCTAGGGATCACTGGGACTTATATATCTGGATGTCTAATCCTCTTGATAAACTTGTGAAGTTTTCATAAATTATTTTTCAAAGTACATATTCTAAACTTACTAATTTATCTTCCCCCTCAAGAATAGCAACAATTCATGTTTGGTCATTTCATGTAGTCCCAGATATCTTTAAACTTCTGTTCACTCTTTCTTATTCTGTTTTTCTTATTTTTGTCTGACTGAGTTATTTCAAAAGACCTGCCTTCAATTCCTGAGATTATTTCTTCTGTCTTGTCTACTTGGTCTAGTCTATTCTTGAAGCTTTAAAATTTATTTTGTATTTCCTTCAATAATTTTTTTACCGCCAGGATTTCTACTTTTTTTTTTAAGATGTCCATTTTCTTGGTGAATTTCTCATTTATAGGCTTAGATTAATTTTCTGATTTCTTTGTATTGGTTTTGAGATTTTTACTTGCAGCTTCTTCTTCTTCTTTTTTACTTATACAGAGTTTTGCTCTGTCACCCAGGCTGAAGTGCAGTTCCATGATCTCAGCTCACTACAACCTCTGCCACAGGTTCAAGCAATTCTCCTGCCTCAGCCTCCTGAGTAGAGTAGCTGGAATTACAGGCATGTGGCAACACACCGGGCTCATTTTTGTATTTTTACTAGAGACAAGGTTTCACCACATTGGCCAGACTGGTCTAAAACTCCTGACCTCAGGTGATCCACTCACCTAAGCCTCCAAAGGTGCTGAGATTACAGGTGTTAGCCATCATGCCCAGTCATATTGAGAGCTTCTTTATAATCAATGTTTTGATGTCTTTCTCTGTTATTTTTAGGAAATCTTTTACATTAGGATCCGTTGCTTAACAATTGTTTTGCAACAATTGGTTGTGTCATACTTCCCTGGTTTCTCTTGCTTCCTTGGTCTTACCTTGATTTCTGCAAGTGTGTCAGCCTAAACTCAGGCCTAGGGTGGGACACAGCCCAACGTTAGACTCTCCAAATGAAGCACTGGACCCAGGACCAGAAAGGGCAGGGTACTTCCAAGGCGAGAAGTATAGGTATAAAGTTTTGGGGAGTACAGCTTGCTCATGAAAAGATACTCTTAAGAAAATGAAAATACATACCCAAAGACAGTGAAATTATTTTCAAAATACCTATCTGATAAAGAAATTGTATCCATAATATACAAAGGACCCTCAAAACACAAATATGAGCAACTCAGTAAAAGAATAGGTGAAAGTCTGAACAGGCATTTCGCAAAAGACCATCTATGGATGGCAATTAAATACATTAACAGATGTTCAACATTTTTATTTGTTGGTAAAATAAAAATTAGAATTCCCCAAAAAAGCTACTTCAAACCTATTAAGATGAAATATATATATATATATATATATATATACATATATATATATATATATATATGAATGCATATGCACGAATCTTTAATAAACCCAATTGGTAGCTAGCATGCCTGAAACAATTAAAACTTTCAAAAATTACTGGTAGAAGTGAAAAATGTCACAGGATTTTTAGAAAACACTTTCACAGTTTTTATATGCTTAAATATATATTTATCATATATTCCAGCCATCCTAAGAGGTGTAAACATTTTGTATATACAAAAAACTTTATGCATGATCTGATAACATTGTTACTTCAATTTCATCAAACAGAAAACAAATTTCTTTCAATTTGTGAATAAGTAAACAAACTGTGGGATATAATAGAATACAATTTAGCAATGAAAGAGAACAAATTTGATTCAAACAACATGCATAAATTTCAAATGTAGTAAACTAAGTAAATCTCATAAAGTTACTCAGTATATAATTATATTTCTATGACACACTGGAAGAGGAAAAATTATAGGAAAATACAGGTTAGTGGTTACCACTGCTGAGGCATGAGCAGAGAGTTTTGATTACAGTCAGCATGTGAGACTCTCGGGAATGATAAAAGTGATCTTCATCATACCCAAAATGATGAGAATAACAACATGTGTTGTTAAAATTTTAAGAAATACGCACTTAAAAGATTGAATTGTATGGTACATTTTCTTTTTGAAGTTTTATTCCATGGAAATGATGAACATTATAATAAATAGTAAGTTTAAAACTGCTTCAATGTGCATTTTGCTCAGAGCAATATATTTCTTGTGATATAGTGGAAAGATTTGCAGTGTTAGAGACCTTTAGCTTACATTCGTAGTAACTAGAAATGCTGGCCGTTACGCTATTAACTAATGACCCAGATATTCAATGTCTGACCCAGATTCTTTAATAAGCACTGACAATAACAATAGATAAGTGATCTTTTCAATACTGGAGTCACTGGCAATATACAAAGAGTGAAGATATAACAAAATATATATTTATAAGTATCTGAATAAATGCATGCTTATTTCATGAAACTTGTTATTTATTCATGTGTGATAATCTAATTATAATCTAATTCAAAATGTTTATTTTTGCTGAGATTTTAAATTAATAGCAAGTATAAATTTAAAAAAGGATATATTATCTTTATTTGTCTTATATTAGCTGTATTCACATTATAAAAATTAATATATATGTAGTTGACATAATTTCTCCCTACGTGTACAATATACATTTTTATTCCCAAAGCCAACCTCACACCCTTTGCCAACAAATCAATGTTAAAAAACACTTCAAATTTATGAATTATTATGGTTAATGTCTTTGTTTCACTCCAATATCAGGATTCCAATTATAAATTAAATTACTTGGCTGGAAGTTATTTTAATACCTTTATTTCCTCAAAAAACTGACATTATTATATAGTACTAGAGAGGGTATGAGTTCCAGAAGAAATAAATTTAATTTAAAAAGACTATTACTAATACTGATAAAATATAAAAGAAAATCTACCTAAAACAGCACAGCTTCAACTCTGAAATTATTGCAATATCTTTATAAAAAGATATTTTGATGTTAAACTATTATAATTTTTTTTCTGTACTAATCTTTCAAGTTTAAAACCTTCTTTAAAATTCATGATGGCAAAATTAGAAATTATTTTGAAAGAAACTGTCATTTTTAGGTAAAATAATAATTTATTTGAATTTAATAAAGTTGCTTACAATGCTCCAGATATTATTATGAATGCCATTTAAATAATTCAGATAAATATTTAAAGTGCTAAGCTTATGAGATTTGCAAAATTAACTTTGTAATTACTGTGTGTCACAAAATACAGTGCTGATAGGCATTTTCCAACTGAATGAATTACAATTTAAGAAACTCTAGGGATAGGAGAATATCAGTAGATTTGTATATTATATATACAGCAGATGTACATTGTATAACATGGAATTATATAATAGATGTATTATAAAATAATATAACATTACATGTTAGTGGATAGAGATATAATATATATATAAATATATATATATATGTATGTGTGTGTGTGTGTGTGTATAATTTGTCATCCCTAAACTTATAAGAATGCATCAGAAAATAA
This sequence comes from Alouatta palliata, assembly GCA_004027835.1. Lineage (NCBI taxonomy): Eukaryota > Metazoa > Chordata > Mammalia > Primates > Atelidae > Alouatta > Alouatta palliata. The sequence continues at coordinate 15,034 of PVKV010024063.1, forward strand.
ATATCCCAGACTTCTGTGAAAAGTTCATACAATTTTTTTAACTACCTGATTGGCTGTTCAACTGAAATATCTACATTAACTTAAGGAAGTTTTACAATAAGGTGTGCTTTGTATAATAACAGCAAAATAGCTTAATTTTCCTTTTGAAATGTATTTTATTTTCGGTTGAATTATGACATTAAGATATCTCTAAACACATTTTTTTCACTGATGAGTTTATTATTTATTTATTAAGCCAATAATGCAAATAACAACTTTAAATTAATAAGATGTTGCTTATTCCTGGAATACACTTGAAGCAACAAAACATAATTTTAAGAATGTCCATTTCATTTTTTGATTTTAATACATTTTTATATTTTACTAAATAGTTTTCCCATATTACTATGCAATGATAGTTATTTTCTGAATGTCCTAAGAGCTGTTTTTTTATAATTCTTATTTCTGACTTTATATCCTTGCATATTAAAATGAGACTTCTAGTATATAACATAAAAATAATATAGATTTCAATATGTAGTAAAGAAAATCAGTTTAAATTGAGCTATTGAAGCAAAATAAACATGATATATCATCATTTTGGATAATTCTAACTTATTTTTTAATTTAATTGAAATGCTTTGAAAAATCTGTAAAGAAAGAATTCACCATTACGTAGTCTTATTTTCCATCCCTCCCAATCAACAAGTTGGATTTTATATTTTAGTAATGGTTAGTAACATAGATAATACATTTAAAACAACCTTCAATTAAAGATTTTGATATGAGCATTGTGGGTGCTTTTAGTGATCCTGAAAATATGTAGCAAGTTATCACAATAATTCAGTTGAGATCACTGATATACATTTATCATAAGAATATTTCGCTTCATGTTATCATTCTGTCCCAACTCATATCAGAAAAATCCACGTGCACCAACATCCTCCACTAAATGTTCTGGTCATTTCTGGAACAGAGTGGCATCCCTGTCTGAATCAAGAAGATGACCGAATGAATCAAATTTTAACTCCTCAGTCCTTTTCCTTTACTCCCTGAAATTTACAGACTTAAACTTCCTTAACTGGTGTAATAATGTTTGAGGTGTGTGGTTCAAAATTGAGAAGGAATAGGATTTAGAACAGGGATATAATATAATTTTTCACTAGTAAAAAGTCCTATTTCTTGTTTACAAAGGACTCCTAATACATCATTTTATTCTGAAGTCCACAGTATGCTGAAAAAAAAAATGCATTCAATGTAAGACTGCATTTTAAAAAGGGAGTTTAGGGAGAGATAGGTGATGTTTTTTATTTCATGTTTGTGATCATACGTACAGTGTGTATTCTTCCTTCATTTTGTACAAGAAAATTCATTTATCACTGAAGTAGGATGCCTTCCACCAGGCAATAATCACCTTTAGGGATGTTGTCTTTAACAACCAGTTACACAATCAATAGAACAAACTATAGAATTAACTAAAGTAAAACCTTTTTCTCCTTTCTAAATTCCTTCTATTTTTTTAATCAGGCCTAACAGATGCAAAGTTGCAAAGAAATGTTCTTCAAATAGAAATATGCAAAATTCTGAGACTGAAACAGGAATTCATTCACTTAGAGGAACTCTTTTAATATTTAGGGTTTAAACTGAATTGTTTGAGGTGGATCCCTTGAGAACTTCCATTAGTTGTACCAGGAATCAACTTCCACAAAGTCAGAAAACATGGGTTAAGAAATAGGATTTACTGGGACATAAGAAAATTCAGGCGGGCAGAATCAGCAAGACAAAGTATCATGTAGTTCCTCATTCTCCACATCTTCCAATGGAGTGTTGTGCCAAGATGAAGGGCCCAGCTCTTGTGGACCACGGTTTGGCTCCATTGGAGGGAGCTGACATTGCTCCCTGTGTCTCCCTTCTTAGTGTGAAAAAAATGGCCTATGTGTCTGCTTGTTGCCAGTTAGTCTGGAGTGTCTGCTATTTACAGGAATTGCTTTGGAACTTTGGCTCCAGTGCATCTGAGGAATTAGGACCTACCTGTGGTGCCTGTGGAGTGTCACGGTCCAGTTTTAGGACCCCTACTTGCTGGTGGTGGTGAGCCACATGTGGAAAAATGTAGTATTATCCAGACTATTTCAGGTCATTCTTAGACAATTCTGCTCTTAGCATAATTAATATCTTTTTCTTATGTGATTATCTAAGTTAAGGCACATATACCAAATTGGAACTCCCAGAGCCTTTTTCTATGATTGCTTACATTTTAGTTAAAAAAAATGGTGATTCATGAGTCGCAGCATTGCAGTTTTATTCACACTGCAACTCAAAGGGGAAAATAAATTAGAAATTTTATTATTTTTAATGCATGTGATCTGCCTGTTCAGCCATCTACTACTGTGATTTGTGAGGGTAAAACAAGAACAAATCCAGTCCTAATCTGGGTTTAAAAGTTATTTTGATATAATACTTCAATCTGTTTAAGTTTAAATAAGTTTATTTGAGATATGTAACAGTTTTCAGATATTTCCTATCCTCTGACATGGCATCTGGATATATGGGAAAGGGACTTATATGAGCTCTCAACTCTTTTTTTTTTTTTTTTTTTTTTGAGACGGAGTTTCGCTCTTCTTACCCAGGCTGGAGTGCAATGGCGCGATCTCGGCTCACCGCAACCTTCGCCTCCCGGGTTCAAGCAATTCTCCTGCCTCAGCCTCCCGAGTAGGTGGGACTACAGGCGTGCGCCACCAAGCCCAGCTAATTTTTTTGTATTTTTAGTAGAGACGGGGTTTCACCATGTTGACCAGGATGGTCTCGATCTCTTGACCTCGTGATCTGAGCTCTCAACTTTTGAGGGAAGAGTAGAATCTGGCTTTATAAGGGCACTCACTGCTGTCTGACAAATTGAGATGTGATTGTTGCAGTAATGTACCCAGGTGTTAGGCCATTGTCATCTGTCAATCTTTTGCCAAATAAATCAGAGGTGTGGTTTCCTGTTTTGGTTAGACTTTAATCTGACTGTTACCGTGCCATGATGTTTCATACCTTAGATGTCGTATCTTCCTTCTGTGGCATTTAGCTTAAGGTCTCACTCAGCTTCCTTGTTCTGCTTCCCTAGGACAGTAGGACCATTGGCAGTCCATGACCTGTGTCTACCATACAGGAGCTAAGGTAGACTAAAGAAAACATCCTGGACCTTCTTTCTGCCTGTTCACATCAACTATGCTATAGCTACCTGGAACTCAGCTCCTCAGAAGTCTCCCGGAGACCCAGTTAAGAGTGAACGTAGGATTCCTCAGTCTTTGAGTTATCCACGGAATATAATTTCATTACTTCTGTGGCATCAAATCCCCTGGTTGGAGGCCCATGTTTTTCATGCTCTTTTTATTCTTACCATAAACTAAAATTTCCTCTTCCCTTTTGCTGAGAAACACCTAAGCATCATGTCTTCTTTCCCAGCTTCTCCTCATGCCTTTTATATTCCTGTAGCAATCTGAAACATTCATTCTGAAAGACTATTCATGAAAAGTTAATATTTCAGATGTTCTTAAAACAAAAAGAAAAAAAATAGGAAATTGATATGGTTTGGCTCTGTGTCTCCACCCAAATCTCATGTTGAATTGAATCCTCACTGTTGGCAGAGGGACCCGGTGGGAGATGATTGGACCATGGGGGCAGTTTCTCCCTTGTTGTTCTCCTGAAAATGAGTGAGTTCTCACAAGATTTGATTGTTTGAGGGTGTGCAGCACTCCTCCTATTGCTTGCCCTCTCTTTTCTGCCAGCAGGGGAAGATGTGCTTGCTTCCCCTTCTCCTTCCACCATGATTGTAAGTTTCCTGAGACATCCTCCATCATGCCTCCCAGGGAAATTTAAGTCGATTAAAACCTCTTTTCTCATAAATTACCCAGTTTCAGGTAGTTTTTTATAGCAATGGGAAAACTAACTAATACAGAAGTAAATTCCAATGGTGAATTATTTTTTCATCTGGCAGACTAGCTCAACTCAAATATACTTTGTACATTAGCCCAGTAAGATAACTCAAAAAATTCAATCTAGTAAAATAATATTTTAAGTATAGAAGAAATTAATACCTAAATACATCAACTTTCTCAAAGAAATAAGAGAAAGTACTATAACCCACATCATCTTCTGTGGCCTTAATATACTTTCCTGACTCTCAAAAAGGTATAGGGTCTTGTATAATATGTAGAATCCTATCATTTTTACAGCGACGTTGTTATCATCAGTGACTTACGATGGTCAACTTTTAGAAAATATTCCTTTATAAAGTTTTAGTTAAATATGTGCACCAAAGGAGGAGCATACTTAAAGAATGCTACACAATGTCTGTGCATAGAATTCTGAAATCCATATTTCACAAAACAGCAACCAAAAATCCTATTTAACACCAAATAATCCAGACAATACATATATAAACAGAAAATACATGAGAGTAAACCCATTTTCCCTCATTGGAAAATCAAAACTCTAGAGCTTCTTTGGTGCAAAGAGTTTGAAATTTTTTCATCATGTTAATAAAGTAGATATGAAAAGTATGTGTTTATCTGTAAAACAGCAGATACACAAACATCAGCATTAGAGCAAATAACATTCCGCAAAGATGATGTAGTTTATCAACAGTATATATTTTTTTAGACTATCTCTGAAATATAACACTCCGTTTAACTGTCTATATTTGAGGAATGGCCTATCAAATATTTTTAAATCTGATGAAATGAAAAGTAAGACATATAAGTAAAACATTAATGATAATCTACATTTTCCCTACTTAGACTTATTTTTATTGTTCAATAGATTCATAAATCTCTTATTACAACTAAAACCCATTTAAATCCATAATTGTCTCATTTGAGCTCAGCATGGTTACCACTTAAAAGCTTTTTTAAAGGTGTCCATACTGCTCTGGAGGATAATAAGCTGTTTGCAATCTTGTGATAACATGATGAGACCCTCACTTGAGCCTAGAATGATTGCATCTTAGCTCAGTATGAATGCTGGGTTGATGTTTTGTATTTCACGCTTTGGAAAAAAGAAACAATAAATTAGCAATTGAAACCCAATATATCATTTCAGATTTCAAACCACAGGTGTTCCATGTGCCGTAAGTGTAAAGTACTAATGAAAGTTTATTTTATGTGGATAAAAAGTGATGTAATTAGAATATGTCTTTCATTGGGAAATTATAATCATTTATGATTGCACAAAATCAAATTGTTTATTTGGTTTTATCTTTTGTAATTTACTGGTGACTCAAGTATAGTTGAAATGTTAACCATAGTTTCAGGGTATTTTTAATTAACTTCTTTCATGAAATTTCAAAAGAAATACATTATTTAAACTAATATGTAGTCAACTTTGTGAATATGTAAAATAAAGCAAGTATTTTGCATTAACAAAAATCACTAGAGTTACATATTGGTGTCATATTACCTATTGGTGTCATCTATATTTTAAGTCATTCTAATTTTACACTGGAATATGTTTTTCAAGTCAATGAATCTTTTAAAATGTATTTCTCTTTAATCAGAGATAGAAAACTTTGTTTTCTGTACAATTACTGTTCAAAGATTGGAAAAGTTGGGGAATCTGAAGAAAGAGTATTTCATTTCCACTTGATTGACATGTCTCTCTAACTTTATAAATGGCTTATGTGTGTTGCATAAATACTTTTTCAGAGTAACAATATCTAAAGGAACTGAATGACATTAATTTAAGACTATGTAAAGAAATCATACTAAAGAAAATCCGGAGTTCATGACTTAAAATGCTTTGAGAACATTAAAATTATATGTAAATGGGAGATCTATTAGGCATCTTTATCTTTATATGCACTTTATTCATAACATGACTCTGTATATGACTAAGAACATAGATCTCATATGAGAAGACTCATTCAACCTAAAGGACTGTTTTGGGGGAACATAATTTGTCAAGTTTTATACAAGCATAAAATATCTAAAAGCACTTTCAAAATATAAATTGTATGCAGTGAACTTGCAAAAATGTTTCAGCTTATCAAAAGCATTTGATCTCCTGTTTTAAAATATGCTATTCGACATATTTACTAAGTCTGGCATCAGCTGTATGTTGCATAACACATCTCTTTCTATCCTTTGTTTTATATGTACATTTTCATAACTTGTAATTCACCTTTCCTACTCTCTACCTCTTATCTTTCAGGATTTTGTACATACATACCTTAACTGATTTTATTATGAAACACATAAAGTACTAAAAGGAATTATCAGGTTATTTGCATTATATTACAAATTTAATAGCTAAAAGTTCCAAACTGCAAATAATCAACTAGTATTTTAAGAAATATAAATTAATAATATGGGAATATATTTGGAAAATATATTTTAGAATATCAAAAGGGTCAGCATGTTTATTAGAAAGCATATTCTCAGATATTTCTCTGAGAAACATTTTCAGATAAATAGTGGGTAACAGTTTCTTGTTTTTTTGGTGGCTGTTATTGTTCAAACTGCTAGTTAATTTAAATGCCACTTTGTAGTGCTTTTGAAAATTATTGTACAAGATCACACATTTTCATTCACAGAATAAATAATAAAAAGCCTTATATTATTTTACATTTTTCCTCTTTGATTTCAGAAGTGTTTATCCAGGTCTCCATTCCAAATAGAGATCATTTGGGATAAGTAATGGTCTAATAATACAAAAAGCATGTAAGTTGTACTTTTTCAAATATATAATTTGTGCTGTTACTGAAAAGACAAAGAAAAAGAAGTGTTTAGTTAAAATTCTATCTGTCAAGGTAGATAAGTAGTAAAAAGGAAACATTTTGCTATGGAATATATGATTATATTTAAAGGGTGTTTTGCAATCTTGCTTTCATTAAAATTTGTTAACAATATAAAACAAGCACACATGCATCCATTCTAAAAACAATACTCCCTCTGACAAATCCATTAATATTTTTTAAGCACAAAGAGCTTGTTTACAGATATCACATGGAGATTTTTAAAACAGAGTGAAATTATACCTCAAATCAGTATTTCAGATACTTTAAAATGATCCTTATTTCAATACCTTCTGTGTAGAACTATTGTGGTTTTCACAAGACAGTAGTATGATATATGAATAATACTTGAAATAAAATATATTGCTAACTAAATTATTTCAGACTCATAAAAAGTTATGACTTTTTCATAAATTTTAAAAATTTTTTTTAAAGATGTATATGCAATATTTTGAATAGTCATATTTTCCAAGTGGCATTGCAAATAAAATAAGATCATTTTTAACTACATGCTTCATTATGCAATTTAATTTTAATCCATGGTTGATGTGAGGTTTCTTAGTGTGATGCATACAAGATTAAAATTTATACCATGCTCCAGATGTAAAACAGCATTTTCTCTCAATAAATCATAGTTTATAGTTATATTTTATGTCTTGATTAATGGAATACCAAAATTACTATGCATAATTTCTGCATTATTGCTAAAATTTAAATTAATTTAATATCATTTTGTGTTTAAAATAAAATATAATTCATTTATATCAATAAAAATAAATAAAACTACAGTTATTTTAAAAGGTGATTTTTAAAGGGATGGAATTATATAAGATCATATAAAAACATAGCTAAATCTATATATTGAGACTTAAATTCCTTCTCTATTTAAATTTAGAAGTGTTTATAGGTATTAATAAACCAATTTTTCCATTAAAAAGTGGAAGGCCCCACAATTAGATTTTAACTGCTGATTTCCAAATTGCATTCTTCTCTCAGATATCCCACAATTAATAAAACAAAAACATATGAACCGTTATCTATATCTTCAGCAAATAATAATCATCTCAGAAAAATATATAAACTGAAGAATATAAATTTTGAATTAGAATAAATCATCTGCAAGAAATTATTTCTGGCCTTAGATTATTTTATATAAGTTTTGAAGGTAACAATTCTACAGAATAGATTTAAATTAAAACTTGCCAAATATATTTTTACAAATCTACAATGTCTAAATAGTAATTATAGTTATACTTCTGAAACATATGTCATAACAACGTATTTTGGAAAATATCTTTATCTAAGGATGTCTTATTACATTAAATGGTTTTAAATTTTGAAAATGTAGGTAAATATCAAGTTAAAATTATCAAATATAGAAAATTATTACATGGAATCTGCTTACTGGTAATTTAGAAAGAATAAAATGAGCTGTCAGAAATTGGTGCCTTGCAGATTTTAACTTCTATGTTTCTGCCATAATCAAACTAGAAAACATCCTAAATTATTTTATTATTAGTATTAGGCACTTTCAACAGGTCAGATTAATTTACAGTTCTGATTACCATATTACTTGATCTCTGCTTAGCCTTTGCTATTGTTGACCATTTTTTTCCAACTTGGAATTCTTAATTTCTTTGCTTTCAATTACATTTTATTTTCTAGATGACCTTCCTTTTCAGTTCAGTTTTATGTCTTTCCTTTCAATCAAACCTTAAATGGAATTTTTAAAATATTTTCTTTACTTTTTCTACCTGAGTTACCTTCAAGAATCAGTCTTCACAAAGCACTATGTCATACAACTCATAAGTGAATTTTCCCTGAGATTAAACACATAAATTTTTTAAGTATATTTTGAGACTTGTATGTAAAAGCCCACAAAATTATTCAGTATGGTCACCCAGATCTTTTTCTCATTTTGTATTATCCATCTTGTTTCGTATACAGGTAAATGGCTCAGTTACCCAAGTAAATAACCTACTGTAAAATATTAATTATAAAACCAATCCTTTAAAGCATACATTCAACCACTTTCTAATCTTGTTGTCCTTGCTTTTACTTTCTTAACCTTTTTCACTTCTCTACTTTTCATTGCTAGTACTTCTGCTTATTTCAGGTCATGAATTACTTCTGTATTTATTTAAAAACAATGACAAAAACAAAACCTTATTCAGGATGCAAATAATACCTATTATACTTTTAAAAATGTATCCTGTTGCCTAGGCACTTTCCAATTGCTTTACATAAATTATCTTAATTAATCAAGAAGACTGCCCTGATTCAGGATTTAATATCTCCCTTTCACAAGATAAGGAAACTGCAATGCGCAATGATTAGGTAACCTGTCCATGCTCAGTAAAATAAGAAGTGGTAGAATTGAGATGGGAAACTATAGAGCCTTAGATTCTGACCCCTAACTCTTGAAGCCTCTTCTATCTTTTCTCTCATTGAAAAAATCTAGTTTCATTAGTGGTGAGATCTTCCATGATTAAATGGCTATTCTTTCTCAAATACCATCTGATAATATTTTCTCTTTAGGTCTACAACTCAGGCCCTCCATTTCCTCAAGTGTGTAATTGTTTTTTCTTACTTCATGTATTTATATTTGTCACAGCCAGGGAGAAATTATGCATTCTCTCTAGTCTATTTTTTGCCTTTTTTACTCCTATTTTCTATGCAGAATCCTGCTTGTTTCTTAATCTGTGAATTTATTGTTAACTCACTAGAGTATGATTTATCAAGTTTTTCTTTTGCTATCACTATATCATTGATCTTACAGCAACAGATTTACAGCCTTTACATAACTTTGTGGTTCATCTACTACAATATGGCACAGGATTATATATTATTTATCTCTGTATTCTTTCCTTTATTATTATACTTCAAGTTCTGGGATACATGTGCAGAACATGCAGGTTTGTTGCATAGGTATACACATGCCATGGTGACTTGCTGCACCCATCAACCCATTATCTACATTAGGTATTTCTCCTAATGCGATCGTACCTCTAGTCCCCCACCCCCTGACAGGCCCCAGTGTGTGATGTTCCCCTCCCAGTGTTCATGTGTTCTCATTGTTCAATTCCCAATTATGAGCGAGAACATGCGGTGTTTGGCTTTCTGTTCCTTTGTTAAGTTTGCTGATAAGAGAGAATTCTCTTTAAATCATTTTATGAGGCCAGCATCATTCTGATTTCAAAACCTGGCAGAGACACAACAAAAAAAAAGATATTTCAGGGCAATATTCCTAATGAACATTGATGCAGAAATCCTCAGTAAAATACTGGCAAACTGAATCCAACAGCACATCCAAAAGCTTATCCAACACAATCAATTTGGCGTCATCCCTGTGAGGCAAGGCTGGTTCAACATACACAAATCAATAAATGTAATCCATCACATAAACAGAACCAATTAAAAAAACAACATGATTATCTCAATAGATGCAGAAAAGGCATTTGATAAAATTTAACACCGCTTCATGCTAAAAACTCTCAATAAACTAGGAATTAATGGAATGCGTCTCAAAATAATAAGAACTATTTATGACAAACCCACAGCCAATATCTTACTGAATGGCCAAAAGCTGGAAACATTCCCTTTGAAAACCAGCACAAGACAAGGATGCCCTCTCTCACCACTCCTATTCAACATAGTATGGGAAGTTCAGGCCAGGGCTATCAGGCAAGGGAAAGAAATAAAGTGTATTCAAATAGGAAGAGAAGAAGTCAAATTGTCTCTGTTTGCAGATGACATGATTGTATATTTAGAAAACACCATCATCTCAGCCCAAAATTTCCATAAGCGGATAAGCAACTTCAGCAATGTCTCAAGATACAAAATCAATGTGCAAAAATCACAAGCATTCCTATACACCAATAAACAAACAGAGAGACAAATCGTGAGTGAACTCCCATTCACAATTGCAACAAAATGAATATAATACTTAGGAATACAACTTACAATGGATGTGAAGGACCTGTTCAAGAAGAAATACAAACCACTGCTCAAAGAAATAAGAGAGGACACAAACAAATGGAAAAACATTCCATGCTTGTGGAAAGGAAGTATTGATATCATAAAAATGGCCATACTGCCCAAAGTAATTTATAGATTCAATGCTATCCCTGTCAAGCTATCATTGTCTTTCTTTACAGAATTAGAAAAATCTACTTTAAATTTCGTATGGAACCAAAAGAGAGCCCGTATAGCCAAGACAATCCTAAGGAAAAACAACAAAGCTGGAGGCATCACATTATCCTTGGATTCTTACAGACTATAGACATTGGATTATATATATATATATTTGTTTTTATTTTAAGTTTCAGAGTACATATGCAGGTTTGTTACATAGGTAAACATTTGCATTGTGGTTTGCTGCACTTATCAACAATTCATCTCCTAGGTATTAATCCCAGCATGCATTAGCTATTCTTCCCAATGCTCTCCCAACTCATACCGAAAGGCCCCAGTGTGTGTTATTCCCTGACATGTATCCACTTGTTCTCATTGTTCAGCTCCCATTTAGAAGTGAGAATATGGGTTGTTTGTATTTCTGTTGTTGTATTAGTTTGCTGAGGATAATGGCTTCCAGCATCATTCATGTCCTTGCTAAGGACGTGATCTTGTTCTTTTTATGGCTGCATAGTATTTTGTGGTATATTTGTACCACATTTTCTTTATCCAGTCTATCACTGGTAGGTATTGTGATGCTATTGTGAATAGAAGAAAGGGTATCAGCTTCTCTTTGTACCTCTGGCAGAATTCAGCTATAAATCCGTGTGGTCCTGGGCTTTGTTTGGTTGGTACACTATTTATTGCTGCCTCAATTTCAGACTGTCTTATTGGTCTATTCAGAGATTCAGCTTCTTCCTCGTTCAGTCTTGGGGTAATGTATGTGTTCAAGAATGTATCCATTCTTTCTAGATTTTTTATAAACATCTTTATGCAAATAAAGTCAATAATATTTTTTAAATGAGTTTCCGATTTCTCAGTTATGCCTTCCCTTCCCCTCACCCGAGCAATAGAATTGGCACTGTTTTCATGAGGTTTCTTATAATTACTATGTTTCTTAGTATTTTAGTCTCATAATAATCTCAATTTATGTAGGCAAATTTATGTAGACAAAAAGATTGAGAAGCAGCAATCTGAGTGGACCCACCCATTATACAATAAGAGAAATCTCTCATATAGCATATTCCTTCCTGTGCATTATCATGGTCTACTTTATTGTTTTCACCAAAGATTTGATATGACTTTATTTATTTTGATTCATTAAATGATTTATTCTCCCTGGTGATTACCAGTTTGAGCTGTACTTCCCTCAGTAGATTTTCCAGGACCTTATCTCTACAGCCAATTACAAAGGCTGACTATAATTTCTTCAAAAATACACATTCTCATTTAAAACACTATTTGAAACCATGGGTAGTTTTATATGCTAAATATCTCAAGTTTTATGAAATCTTGAACTAGGAGTTAAAATCTCATCAAGAAATAAGTGAGTACATTATGAATAAATAAAAATGGAAATGAATGTTTTTACATATTAAACAGGACCCAACTTTTAATATTGTTATAGTATAAAATTATTATAATATACTAATGTTTTCATCTTCTATCATATCACATGTTAACATAATTAATATTGACTAGCTAGAAACTGTTTTATGTAAGATTATAAATAAATGCCAAAGATAAATAATTAAACAAAGAGATATTAATTGTGGTTAAACTACTTACCCATGTCAGCTTGAGTTGCAAGCAGCTCTGACCAGTTAAGCCAATTCATTTAATTTTTCCGTTAATTTTTTAGTGTGAATGTGGATTGTAAACGTTAACAAATGAATTTTGTTTTGTTAATATTTTGGTTACTAATTGCTGCAGAACCAAGTACTCACAAACTTTTTGAATTAAGTAACAGCCATTTAATCTATTTCATACCTTTATGTGTCAGAAAATTGAGCAGAGTTCAGCTAGACAGATCTATTCCAGGTGGCAAAAGTTAGGTTCATTCAGCGGTATTCGTGCAGTGTGTGTTTTGGTATGGAGGGTCAAAAACAAAGTAACTTCTGTCTTGATGGCTAGAAGTGGATGGTTAGGATTGGATGGACTCCTTCCCTTGGTATAGTCTTGGGGCCTATCCACGTATTTTTCTTTCAAGGATATTGAGGCTTCCTATGAGGTCTCTTGAGGATACAAGAGTGAGGGCTCAGAGAGAAACTGCAAAATTCTGATGATCTAGTCCTAGAACATCCTACCTACTACATTTGGTCATGTTTAGTCCCTTTACAGGCCCTGATTCAAAATAAAGCAAGAAATAGACTCTCTTTCTTACGAGAAAATTGTACGCATGTTTGGGAAGAGAAAGAATTGCCAGCAATCCCTTGAAAACATGTTCCTACAGTTACTTACAAGAATAAACTTTTAAGAATTAAAATCCAAGTATTCTAAGATTCCAATAAGATTGCCCTGTAATATTAATTTTTTGTATGTGAAATCACACACATATTTTACTAGTTTCATTATATATACATATACATACTATATTTATCAGTTCTCTCAACTAAAAAATACCACCCCAGAACAGGCTATTAAAATCTACTTCTGAAGAATATGCTTAAAATTTGGCCTATGTGGCGGGACACAGCCGCTCAGATATATAATCGTAGAACTTTGGGAGGCTGAGGTGGGTGGACTGCCTGAGCTCAGGAGTTTGATACCAGCCTGGGCAACACAGTGAAACTCTGTCTCTGCTAAATATATATACATACACACACACACACACACACACACACACACACACATATATATGTGTGTGTGTATATATATATATATATATATATATATATATATATATATATATAAAACCTGGGTGTGATGGGGGGCATCTGTAATGCCAACTACTTGAGAGGCTGAGGCAGGAGAATCGCTTAAACCTTGGAGCCAGAGGTTGCAGTGAGACAAGATCTCACCACTGTACTCCAGCCTGGGCAACAATAGCAAAACTCCATTTCCAAAAAAAAAAAAAAAAAAAAAGAAAAGAAGAAAAAACAAATTGGCCCACGTTAAAAAATAAACTCTGTATATAATAAATTTCCACTTGCAGCCAAACTTTAGTCTTTATTATCTGATATACTTCTCCATTTCTTAGGGACACAGATGGCTCAAGTTTCAGGAATAAAAATTTGTGATTTTTTTTTATTTTTCATAAACAAATGCAAGCACATTTGGAATTAAGTCTGGAACAGAAGACACGGATTTTTTTTCTTGCTTTCATCTGCAAAATCCAAAAATACTTTTGGCCACTGAGAATATGTTGAGGATCGGTATAGCATGACTGAAGTGGTTTCTTAAAACGCCTCTTTCTTTTTGCTTTTTAAAATACATAATTTTCCATATTGTTAGATTCCATTTGCTACTAAGGTCTTTGGTTCTTTGTTCTTCAATATTTTCTCATATAGATTCTAGAATTTCTTTTGATTGATATTTCAGATAAACATCCTAGTTGGAAGACTGCTAAAAAGAAAAAAAAAGAAAACAAATTATTTTAGGCACATATCACTTTGCATTTAACATAATTTTAGTTTTTACTCAAAAAAGTAAAACAAAATATTGTTGCACTAATTTTAGTATATTCTTCATCAATAAATTACATGTGAGGGAAAATGGTGTGCCATGAACAGTTAGCATTGTAATGCATTGATCTTGAACTCCAGTTTACATCAGAGATAAATTGCAAATTTCCTCTAAACACTAGTATCTTTTTGTTGTAAAAATGTTAACATCAACAAGATTATTTTAATAGAGTATATTTACTATGATAAATTTCATATGTATCATTACATTCAGCAGAAACTCAACCTGACTAATATGCTGTTTCTTTTTAAAAGCAATTTAAACAATGATGGATTCAATGTGCAAACATTTTGTATAAAAGTTTTTCATTTATGATTCTGAGTAAGATTGTTCTTGTCTTATTTTGGTAACAAGTTTATGTAAGTCTCGTGTAAAAAGATGGGTGTTTTTTTCTTCTTTTTGTGTTCTCTTAAATATTTTTGAAATATTAAAATTATTCATATATATATTAGAAGTTTCTAAAATCCCTTCTTACTCCTAGATTTTATTTGTGGTTCTGAATTATCAATCCATTTTTAAGGAGTATTTTAATTTTAGGGTTTTATATATCTTCTAGATTTCATCTCAGTAAGACGTATTTTAAAGAAAATCATTCATTTTATTTATCTTTTCAAAAGCATTGAGTTGAAAAAAGGAAAATTACAATACTAATTTAAGGATTAACAATAACATAGGCAGATAAGTTCCCCATCATCGAGTTTATTAAAAGGAGCATTACCACATTTCAGAAACTGCTTTTCTCCCTTCCTTATTCACACACTCTTCTCTCCTCAAAAGTAAAGGTTATATTAAATATAGAGACGCATATTGCATCTCTTTGCTTTTTAATGTTAGCACATGTGAATGTAACCATATAAAATAACAAGTGTTTAATTGTTCCTGTTTGGAGACATAATATAAAGTGGAATTGTATAATTTCTGTGAAATTGATTATATTGGACCCAGTGAGTTTTATTGTGTGATAGGAAGAGTAACATCCCTCCCTCAATGATTAGTCCACACCCAAATCTTTGGTACCTGTTAATATGGCATGCTATGTTACATGGAAAAGGGGACTTTGCAGATATTTTAAGTTCATACAACTTAAAATAGGGAGATTACCATGGTGTTCTGGGTGGTCCCAATGAAATTACATAAACCCTTAAAAAGAATAAAATCAAAATCACATTAAGATACCACCTCATGCCAGTTAGAATGGTGATCATTAAAAAATCAGGAAACAACAGATGCTGGAGAGGATGTGGAGAAATAGGAATGCTTTTACATTGTTGGTAGAAGTGTAAATTAGTTCAACTGATGTGGAAGACAGTGTTGTAATTCCTCAAGGATCTAGAAATAGAAATACCATTTTACTCAGCAATCCCATTACTGGGTATATACCCAAAGGATTGTAAATTATTATATTATAAAGACACATGTGCACATATGTTTATTGTGGCACTGTTTACAATAGCAAACACTTGGAACCAACCCAAGTACCCATCAATGATAGACTGAATAAAGAAAATGTGTCATATATACACCATGGAATACTATGCAGCCATTAAAAAGGATGAGTTCATGTTCTTGCAAGGTCATGGATGAAGCTAGAAACCATCATTCTCAGAAAAGTGACACAAGAACAGAAAGCCAAACACTGCATGTTCTCACTCATAAATGAGTGTGGAACCATGCGAACACATGGATACAGGGAGGGGAACATCACACGCCGGGGCCTCCTAGGGGGTTGGGGAGTTGGGAGGGGATAGTAGGGAATGGGGGGATTGGGAAAGGATGACATTAGGAGAAATACCCAATGTAGATGACAGGGGAAGGATGCAGCAAACCACCATGGCACATGCATACCTGTGTAAGCAACCTGCATGATCTGCCTGTGTACCCCAGAACCTAATGTACAATAATAATAATAAAAGCTGAGGACTTTCTCTGGCTGGATCCTGACAAACATGGCAGAAGAAGTAAGAGACTGTAAGCATGGGAAACTTCCCATGAACTGTTGCTGGTTGGAAGAAGTAAGGGACTTGTGTGGAAAGCATGAGAAGAAAATGAATTCTGCAGCAAGCAGTCAGGAAACTCAGGGGAAGAGGACCCTGATTTCCCAGAGGAGAAGTGTAGCCCCAGCCCTGTCTTAACTTTTGCTCAGTATAAATTCTGAGATAATAAATCTGTGTTGCTTTAAGACAAGATAGTGATGATTTTTATAAGAACAGAAAATAATTGATTCAATAAATTATTTTTAATTTACCAAGTGTTTAAAGATTTATTTTCTCCCCATTTGCTTGTGCCTATCAGAACTTCCTTCTTAGATCATATTCTGCCTTCTTGGAGTGTATCTCAGAAGTTACCTTAGTGAGATGTTTTTCTTGGAACATTCTCTGAGTCTTTGACCTATTTTTGAATAATAGCATTCTACTTTATACAGCATTTTGAAGGTATTTGTTGTCTTGTGTGATTTGATCATGCTGCCGAATTGTCTGGTGTCAAACTGATATGTCTTTGCAAATCACCTGTCCTTTCTATCTGGCTGCTTTCAAAATGCTTTCTTCTTCTGTGGTTTGCAATTTTGTGATTATTGGTAGAGGTATGTCTTTCTTTCTTTTTTTTTTTTAATATATATATACTTTTTATTGCATTTTTGGTTTGGGGGTACATGTGAAGAACATGCAAGATTGTTACATAGGTACACACATGGCAGTGTGATTT
>PVKV010024064.1:0-16079 GCA_004027835.1 Alouatta palliata
CCATCTCTACCAACACCACCACCACCACCATCACCCATCACCATGAACATAACTTCCACTATCACCCACCACTACCTCACCACCTCCACCACTACCTCCATCACCACCTCTACCACCATAACCTCCACCACCATGACCCCCAGCTTCACGCACGTCACCTCCACTACCACCACCACCATCACCCACCATCACCACCATTACCCACCATCAGCCACCACCACCACTGCTATCACCATTATCCTCACCTCTCATCACCACCATCATGTACTACCAGCACCACCACTGCCGTCACCTCCACAACCTCCATCATCACCACTACCACCTCTATTACCTGCATCACCATCACCACCACCACCACCACCAACATCATCATCTACCACCTTCACCACCACCACTTCTACCACTATCACCACTACCACCATCACCTCTACCACCTCCACTACCATCATCACCACCTCCACTACCATCATCACCACCACCACCAATCTATCACATTACTACCTTGATTCGTTCTCATCTCCACCACTACTACAGCCACTATCATCACCATTACCACTAATTCTTACCACCACCACCACCACCACAACTAGCGTGGTGGGGTAGTGATGGTGGTGGTGGTGGTGATGGTAGTGGAGGTGGTAGAGGTGGTGGTGGTGGTGGTGATGGTGGTAGAATTGTGGAACTAGGATAAGAGAAGATAGGGATAAAAAGCCATCTTCACATTATTAAAGGCTTTCAGAAGAATAGTGGAAGTTACTTTGCGTGAGTAAAGAAGTTAGAGTTGGAAAAACAGACAGAAATTATACAGAATTATAATTACATTGGGTAAATGTAAGCAATGTCATGTGGAAATAGGACAGACCAAAGGAGTAAGAAGGTTGAGGGTAAAAGATACTGAATTTAACTGGGAGCATGTTGAGTTTCCCTGGTGACAACCAGGTGTGGTCTTCCTTTCCAGTTCCTCACTGATGCTTCAATCCGTCCCTGCAGAGTTCCTTAAGAGTAGAAATCTAAGCCAATCTTTTTTATATTAGGGAACTCATTTAATCCTGAAGTAGGTGATTCCTTCTGACTATTTTTATTTTATAAATTTTAAGTCATTCTATAATAGTGGAACACATTTTGTTTTAGACGTTTAAGACGTTTTATGTCAGGGTGAAATTATTCCTGATTTCATTGCCAATTCTTCTTCCTTTAGCTCCTTCCAATGGGCATTAAATGTTGTAAATTGGCTTGATTGTTAAAGTAGATCATTTTCTCACCTTTATGTACATATTTAGAAACAATATGGTATTATGTTTTGTGTATATTTTACCTGTATATATTTTGTGTATCTTTCTGCTGCTTGCTTTTTTCCCCACTCAGTAGTAAATTAACATGATGGGTAAGAGGATGGATCCTGAGACAACACTACCTGGATTCAGACCATAGGTTTGCCACTTGCTAGTTGCATGATACAAATTATTTAAACCTTTCAGCCTCAGTTTATCTCCTTGTAAATTGGGATTGTGTTATACCTATAGCCACAGGGTCTTGTAAGGATTAAATGAGTAAATTTAGGTAAGAACTTAGAACCCTGCCTTGCACATACTGTTGATAGGCGTACAGCAACATTATTCCTTTTCATGACTCCTTAGTAATTTATAGGTTGGATCTGCCACAGTTTATTTAGCCACTCTTAAATCGATGGGCATGTAGGTTGCTCTGATTTTCATTATTGCAAACAAAGCCTCAAGCATGTATACATGTTTTGTTTTGTTTTGGTTTTTGTTTTGTTTTGAGGTAGAGTCTCGCTCTTTTGCCAGGCACCAGGCTGGAATGCAGTGGTGCAATCTTGGCTCATTGCAACCTCTGCCTCCCGGCTTCAAGCAATTCTCCTGCCTCAGCCTCCTGAGTAGCTGGGACTACAGGCGCGCACCACCATGTCCAGCTAATTTTTGTATTTTAGTAGAGACGGAGTTTCACTATGTTGGCCAGGATGGTCTCGATCTCTTGACCTCATGATCCGCCCACCACAGCCTCCCAAAGTGCTGAGATTACAGGTATGAACCACCGCACCTGGCCTCAAGCATATTTTTATAGATCTTTCCTTATGCACATAAATGATAGTTTCTTAAGCTAGATAAGAAGTAAAATTGTTGAATTCTGTCACATTAAAGGCTTTATTAGAAAGTTACAATTATAATGAGGAGAGCTGTCTTCTGTTTCTTCCACCTGTTGGCTTTAATTCTACTCCCTTGGCAGCCTGAGCCACACAGCAAACTCTGAGGTAGAAGACCCCAGTGGTTAGGACTAATTAATTCAGGTTCAGATTAACTTTGGGGGTGGGGAGGGATCCTTTTTTTTTTTTTTGAGATGGAGTCACAGTCTGTTGCTCAGGCTAGAGTGGGTACAGTGGTGTAATCTCAGCTCATTGCAACTTCCATCTCCCAAGTTCAAGCAATTCTCCTGCCTCAGCCTCCTGAGTAGCTGGGATTACAGGCGTGCGCCATCACGCCCAGCTAATTTTTGTATATTTAGTAGAGACAGGATTTCACCACATTGGCCAGGCTGGTCTGAGGGATCACATTTTTAGGAGGCTTGCTATGTGCTGGGTCCTCCTCTAAACATTTATATATAATAACTCATTTAATCATTATGGGGCCTAGGTAACATAACTATCCCTATTTTATTCACGAGGAAATGGAGGCAAAAAGAGCAAAGTGATTACTCAGGGTCACACAGCCATAAGCAATAGATCTTTAGACGGTTGTGAATGTTGTCAGTAAAGCTCGTAGTATTCTGTTCAGCACACAGAAAACAATAAGTGAATGTTAATATCGATATTATTGTAGGGCTGATTGATAATTATTATGGCTATAGAATTATTATTACCTTACCCTTTCTACTGTCAGACTGTGACAGAGCTCATCTCTGGGACATTCATTTAATATGTTTTAGCACAACAACAACAATAACAATAAAACCGGTTTCAAGCTCCAACTGACAAATCTGCTTTATTTACCCCACAGCCACATAATTCATTCTTAAACTTTGGGGACCTGCTGATAAAGTTGCCATAATTAGCACCCCTGGTGTTTGCCCACACATGAGATAAATACAAATATAGTTAAATGCAAAATGTAGATACATATAAATACTCATTTGTGATGGAGCAGAAACTGGTGGAATGAGGATTGAATTATGCTGGATGCTCAGGAAAGAGACCAGGGGGTGGGGTCTGCACGGGTCAGGGGAGACTTGGACCTGAGACTTGAGAAGGAGAGATCAGCTGGTATGAGATGGTGAAGTGGAGAAGCACACTGGAAAGCAATTTCCTTCTGATCCCGGAAATTGTGCTGGAGCAAGAAAGAAATGACATTCATTCATTCAGTGAGTATTTACTTTGCGATGGAAGCTGGAGATACAAAGACAAACAAGACACAGTCCCTACCCCCAAGGAGTTCATCCTGTAGTATGGAGGATGACTGTGAATGAATGATTGCAAGACAGGGGACACACATGGACACACTCTAGGGATGCACACAGACTGTGGTGGAGGTGCCAATAGGATCTTCCTGGAGAACAATATGCTTGAGCTAGAATCCATCAGGATACGTAGAGGGAAAAAAACGAATGGGGGAGGAATGGAGCTGAATGGAAGTGCATGTGCAGTGGTGTGGACTGGCCCAGTGGGCATGTGCAGGCCATTGCAGGGGTTAGGAAGGACAGAGGGGAGTAGGGAGACAGGCTGCTCACTCAGGGGCCTGAAAGCCACGTTAGGGAGTTTTGAGTTTTATCTTAAAAGATATGGGCAGCTATCAAAGGTTATTTAGATTGGAAAGACGCATGATGATGACTTAATTTTCCCAAGGTAGGTTGTTTCTTCAAACATTGGCATCCCGAGGAAAAGCTGGGCTGCCTGGGGTTGTTGCAGGCATGTTGGAGTAAGAGCATGGCGGGGATAGATCGATTGGAACCGGGCAGGTGCTGGCAGTAGTTTTGGAAAATATTGGAAGGTGGATCTTAGTCACAGTGATTGAGTTTGACTGACTACATTGGTCTGTATGACAACGTCATGTGCAACAAACAAATAAATCATTGAATACCATCGCTCTGACCAGTAGTCACAGAATTATTTCATTTAATTCCCAAAATAATTTGTGAATTCGGCATTGTTGTTACTCCCGTCTTGCCTCTGAGTAAATGAAGGCTCAGAGTTGCTGAGGAAGTTACCGCAGACCACATAGCGTGGAAGTGCTCAAGTGTCCATGTGGGCTCCTGCACAGCCCAGGGCTCTTCCGCTGCATGCAGTTGTCTTCAGAAGCAGGGAGAAGTGAGGTGCAG
Organism: Alouatta palliata; assembly: GCA_004027835.1. Taxonomy (NCBI): domain Eukaryota; kingdom Metazoa; phylum Chordata; class Mammalia; order Primates; family Atelidae; genus Alouatta; species Alouatta palliata. The sequence goes on from PVKV010024064.1 coordinate 4,327, forward strand.
AGTGCATTATGCCGTGATTGAGCCTCCCTCACTCTGTGAAGCTATGGAAAGTAAGGACTACTTCTGTGGCCCTGTGGGGTCCCATTGGGTGCCTGAGGTGATGATCAGATGTTCTTCTGGGCAGGAGGGATGTGGCTGCTTCTCTTTCCCCCAGGATGGAGGCATGGGTGAGAATGCAGGGGTTGCAGAGGCATGAGGGCCCTTCGGCTTTCATCACAAGGGAAAGGCCAGATCAGCACAAATCCATCACTCCTTCTGGAAAAACTACTCCTAGGACATGCCTGACTCAGCCTGGAAAGCTCAGCAGGGCAGTTTGGCAACCTGGTTCCTGAAGTGCTGCCTTTCTTCTGCACAGTTTCGGTGATAAGAAAAAAAAGATTTCTTCACTGCTCCCTGTAAGAATAAATGGGTGGAGGGGGCTATGGTGAAATGGGGTACAACCCCACCCACCCTGCAAGGCTTCCTGCCACATCAAGACCTTGAGTCTCAAGAACTTTTCAGCAGCCACCGCCTGAAAGTTCAGGAAGGTGGGATGCTCTGCAGGTTCCTGAGTGCCACACTTTAGTTCTTTGGCTCTTCAGATACTTTCATTTACCCCTTACAATGAGTCTGCGGCTTTCCAAGAATTTTACAACTGGCACTTGATTTTATCTCCATCATATCCCTCAGAAGTAGGTACTAATATCTCCATTTTACAGATGAAAATCTGTGATGTCCACTGCCATTGGTGTCCATTTGATGGCATGGCCATTGCCACTCAGTGCACACCTACAGGCACCGTCCTGCATACTGGGGAGACAGCAGAGTACAGCCACAGTCCCGTTACAGCAGCAATGAATCTTTCAAGTGAGATAATGAGCATGAATGTGTTTGATAGACCATAAAGTGTCAAGTGCCTCTAGAACAAACATTCCAGCAGGAATAAAGTTTCAGCACACTGCAGAAGTTGGGTAACACTGCCCCATGTGGACCAGAAAGCTCTGGACACCTGCTCCGCCACAACACTTCAGCTGGGCGGGTGGGCATCTTAGCCTTCAAGGTCCTAGGGATCAGATAGAGCACAACACTGATGCCCAGTTTTAACCAACCACCACACACATACTCCAGCTCCCTCCATAGGGCCTGACCTGGGACTGGCGGGATGCTCAGCAGAGAAAGGTCAGGTCCCTGGTAGCCCCCTCATCCTGGGGTGGGCAGAGGAGCCCCTCCAACCCCTGTCCTCTTGACCCTGAATCCTTGTTTGCCTGGACTTGTGCTCTAAGGTCTCAGAAGCACAAGAACATGAAGAAACTTGGAGGGTCATCAATTGAGTCTTAATTCATTAATTTTTATTTTCAATGAACTGTCATCTCCTGTTCCTTCAAATGCCTAAATTAAGAATCTTTATTGTATTATGTTATTTGCTTATTAATATACTGTTCTTAAGCACACAGCAAAGGATACATATATTACGAGGCTTATGAGATAGAAAGAAAATCAGAACTAAGGAAAGGAAGACAAGTCAGATATTTGAATCAAAAGGATGAGGTTTTTGCATATGCTAATTGGCTTCATTTAGCCATTCCACAGTGTATGTATACATGTACTGAAATATTGTGTTATATACTGTGAATGTATAGATTTTTATTTGTTAATTAAAAAATAAAAAAGAAATAAAGTAATACAGGAAAAAACCCCCAAAACTCGAAGGACAAGTTTTTTCTTTTTTGACAATGAACAAAGTATCTAACTTGCTATTATAAAAGCTAAACATGTGTACTTAGAATATTTGTAAAATATGGAAAACATGAATTTATTTAATTTATTCTCTACTGGTGATAATTTAGATTATTTTTACCCCTGTTTTTATAAAATTTAGATTATTTTTACCCCTGTTTTTATAAAATTGTTTCAATAAGCATCTTCGTATACCTAAGTTTGTAAACATTCCCAATTGTTTTCTTCTGCTAAATTCCTAGCATGACAGTACATCGATCATGTTTTATGCACATATAAGACACAGACTCAGACCACTTAGGACTGGATCCCAACTCTGCCACCTGCTAGCTGAATGGCTTTGAGGGTTTCTCAGGACCATGGTTTCCCTCTGATGAACGTGGCTAAAAGTACCTCCTTTACTGAATGGCTATGAAGTGTGGGTGCCTTAATACATAGTAAGTACTTAGATCATCACCTGACCCACGCTGAACTCAAAACTCTTAGCTATTATCATTATTTTAGTTATTGTTGCCAACCTGTTGTCCTGAAAGAGTGTCCCAACTTAAACTCCCACAGCATTGTATGTGTAGGATTCCACACATCTTTGTCAACACTGGGTATTATCATTCCTTTTATTATTTCATTATTTGCCTACCTGATAAGCAAAATTGTTGCTTTAATTCTACTTCTTTGATTACTAGTGATGAACCTTTTTTTTTTTTTTTGGTGTCTTTATTGATTTATTTACTCATTTGTGAATTTTCTATTCATGATTTTTCCCTGTTTCTAGTAGATTGTTCATCTTTTTCTTATGGATTTCTTCTTCAGTTATATTAAGAATATTAGTCTTGCTGGTCATGCATGTTGAAATGTGTTTTTTCTTAAGTTTTTCTTGTTCTGTGTAATTTTGTTTGTATTTGTAGACACAGAAATTGTATTAATATTTTTTCTTGTTGCTCTTGCCTGTGCTCGTATACTTAGAAACCTGAAGTGAGATCAAGTTATCCATGTATTTCCAATTCCTAATTTTTACAGGTTTTGTTTTTTACATTTAACTTTTGAATTCAAATGAAATCAGTTTAGAGTGTTAATAGTTTATTCCCCTCTTCTCATTTAATTGTTTATTATTATGTATGAAATAATATAGTCTCGATTTGTTTCTTGCCTGTCTGCTTGTTCCATTAATCTATTTTTTCCTATGTTCATATTGTCAATTTTTAAAATCTTTATAAAATATTTTAATATCTGGTGATACAAGTCCACTTTCACTATTTTTTTAAGAAATATTTTCTTGGCTTGATATTTTATCATCTATTTCTATAAATTCAAGAATAATTTTGTCATTTCTAAGAATACTGATTTTGATTAGAATTGGATTCATTTTATAAATTAATTTAGGGCAAATTGATATTTTTACCACCTTTACACTTTCCTGTCTAGAAACACAGAAGTTCTTTTCATTTAATCAAGACATTTAGAAGAGCTGTAGATTTAAAAAAAAGTTGAAAAGATGGTCTAGCGTTCCTGTGTGCCCCGTATGTTTCCCTGTTGTTAATGTCGTAACAGTTTCCCTACTGCGAATCTTACTCTAAGGTAGCACATTCGTCACAGCCGGTGAATCTTTCGCTACACAGTTGACCCTTGAGCAACATGGGTTTGGACTGCATGGATCCACTTTTATGTGGATGTTTTTCAATAAATATATTGGAATGATTTTGGAGATTTTCGACAAATTGAAAAACCTCTCAGACATACCGTGTAACCTAGAAATAGCTAAACAATTAAGAAAATGTTAGGTATGACATGAATGCATAAAATGTGTGTAGATACTAGTCTATGTTTGTGTTAATCACATACTTATGTGTAAGGCTTCTGGAACAACAGTAGGCTGCTAGTGGTTCAGTTTTTGGGCATTCAAAATTGTATGTGAATTTTCAACTGTGAGAAGGGGGAAAGCAGGCTGGTGCCCCTACCCGCCCTGTTATTGAAGGGCCAACTGTTATTAAGTAATGCCCTTAATTTGTTCATATTTCACTAGTTTTCTCCTGATGTCCTTTATCGATCCCAGTGTCTTATTGAGAATATCACGTTTGTTGTCATGTTTCCTGAGGCTTTTCTAGACTGTGGCAGTTTGTCAGATTTTCCTCCTTTTCAATAATCTTGACTGTTTTGAAGAGTGCTGGTCAAGTACTTTAAATGTCTCTCAATTTGAGTTTGTTTTATGTTTTTCTTATGATTGGATGAGACATTGATTTTAAGTCATGGTAGTGTGAACCTTGAATATCTGAGACGGTCTCAGTTAATTTAGAAAATCTGTCTGCCAGAGATGTGCACCCATGACACAGCCTTGGGAAGCCCTGATGATATGCCCAAGGTGGATGGCCACAACTTGGTTTTATACATTTTAGGGAGGCATGAGACATCAATCAACATATGTAAGAAGTACATTGGTTAGGTCCAGAAAGGCAAGGACACTTCGAAGCAGGGAGGGGGCTTCCAGGTCACAGGTAGAGACAAATGGTTGCATTCTTTTGAGTTTCTGATAAACCTTTCCAAAGGAGGCAATCAGATATGCATGTATCTCAGTGAGCAGAGGGATGATTTTGGATAGAATAGGAGGTAGGTTTTCCTCGAGCAGTTCTCAGCTTGACTTTTCCCTTTAGCTTAGTAATTTTGGCGTCCCAAGATTTTCCTTTCACAGTAGCTAGGGAAAATCTTTTTTTTCCCTTCTCTCTAAGAAATACCTATCAGTGGGACCTACAGAGGAGACATTGAGTGCCACGGAACACTAAGTCTCCATCAAGAGTGTGGTAACATGTGGAAATAGTTTTCACAGCCAACTTTCATTAAGATTCATAAAATCTCAGGTCAACACATGAAGTTTCAGTCCAAGGAAGGCCATTTTCTGAGCAGCTAGGTTAACGCAGTTGACTATTTAGTCCTACAGTTGTCTAACTTGTCCCATGAATAGAACTTAGAGGAAAGGAGTAGTATATAGGTAGTGACTTCTTTAGACTACCTTTCCCAGTGTTTAAGAGTAAAGGCTTAGAGTCAGACTGCTGGGTTCAAATTCTGGCTCCATCTCTTCTCTAGTTCTCCGATGCTGACATCTCTTCAGGGTAGAGTCTCAGTCTCATGATGGAGGAGATGATCGCACCTGCTTAAGAGAGCTGTTGCATGGATTAGATGAAATGACACATCCTAAATAATCAACACTGTTAGTTAAGGTAGTCATCATTTTTTCAGTTGAGCCTTCTGATGGCTTCTAATGTAACTTCTCATGAGGATTAGGAGTTACACTCCCAGATACCTGCCTGAGGCTCCTGAAGATGCTGTTGAATGTATTTACATATTTACATATGATTTACAAAGTATATTACATATACTTTGGAAATCAAATGAATAGGTAGCATGATTGGTAATCTAGTATGAAAATTGAGAAGTCAAACCTGTGCTCTCATCTAGATGGACAGCTACCTGCCTCCGAATGGAGCTAGGCCTTTGCGCCACCCACAGGTAAGGTTGGGTTTTCTGTAGGAAGCAGCTTAGGGTGAGCTCTATACCCTACGGAGGTCCTTGGCTGAATCCTCAGTCTTCTGCTTCACAGCACAAGTAGATTATTTCGGTCCCGAAAGCAAAACATTCGTGTGGTTTCAGAAAATTCAGCACGAGGCTCCCCTGATCATGAGCTGATGGTCTCTCTCAGGACTCCCTTGTTCTGAATTAGCTGCAAATGGTTTCCCATTACCATCTGTATTGCTACCCCTTCCGGGACCATGTACAGGTTTGTGCCATGGCATTATTGAGTCAAGTGAATTTTGGAGGAAATTACCCAAAGTAGCCATTTTCATGAATTATCAATTAATGTTGACCCATCCTCTCTGAATAATTAGGTTCTAGGGCCTATTCCCTTGAGACCTTGAATCATAATATAGAGCTACACCATCTGTCTTTCAATTATGCATGGCGAGAAAGCACAAATCCGTTTAATCTAACCATGTTATTATATTATTAGTATAATTATCAAGGAAATGCTAAGACATTTACTAACTCTTAGAGATGTCCTATCACTTAAAATGTTGCAGTTGTATTGAGATTTGTATGTTGCCACACATTAAGGATTGAGCTTATTACAGGCTTTTTTTTTTTTTTTTAAAGACAGAGTTTCACCATGTTGGTCAGGCTGGTCTTGAACTCCCAACCTCAGGTGATCCGCCCGCCTTGGCCTCCAAAGTGCTTGGATTACAGGCGTGAGCCACCACGCCCAGCCATAGGATTGAGCTTATTTAGTGCTTGAGCCCATGCTGGTTTTGACCTGCAGAGACTGAATTATATTTTTGTTTTTGGGTCCATGCCTAAGCTTGGAGCTACTATATTAATATTTTAGTCTTCAGAACTTTGTGAACTGGAGCAAAGCTTTGTGGGCACATACTTCAGTACTTTCATTTTATAAGTAAGGAAATTGAGAGTACAAAGGTCATATTATGTCACGAATTAGAGGCCAACTTGATGGTGGGTGTTCCAAGTCCAGTTTCTTTTAAGTGTTAATAGTAGCTCAACTATGTCTTCAATGAATTTGTTTCTTTACTCACCCTGGCAGTTTCTCAGTCCCTCTCCTGGCTCCTTTCAAGCTGGACATTCCTCTAACATTGTATTTCTTTCAGCATGTTGCTTTTTTTGTTTTCTTCCTGTTTCTGCCTCTGCTTCTCCTAGTTGACTTTGAAGACCCTGAGGGCAGTAGCTTTGTCTTACGATTTTCTGCATGTCTAGTAGCTGGCTCCACAGTGGCATAGAAGGCTCCCATTAAATGCTTATCGAATGAATGAATAAATGAATGGACACAGAATGCCAGTCTGATGAGTGATCCTCACATTTGTATTTAGCTGCCAAGCATTTGTTGTACCAGGGATTTGCCAAAGGAAGGCTGGAGACTGGGCCTTCCTTTCTTGGGACCTTGCACTTGGGTGCTGTGGATGGGTTCCCTTCTTGTGTCACATATGTATGACATATTCCAGGGTCCCTGCTGAGTCCTGCTTAGAGCCACTGGATGTCATAGATGGAAGAGGCCGTAAGCAGCATCTTGTGCAATCCCATTCTTTCACAGTTAAGGGGGTTGAACAGACCTCATATCCCCAGCTCCTGTACCTACCCCAGAGCTGGGATCCAGAGGGCAGTCAGATGGGACTGATGGTTTGATTTCCTGTGAGCTGAAGCAGAGTGACTCTCTAATGCTCTTTGAGGCTGTGGGTGGAAGTGCTGCTTTGCTTTGCAACATCTGGGGCTATGGGCACTAAGGTGGATTTGTCACCTGGAGATTCTAGTACAAGTAATGACAGTTACCAACTGGTCCTCCTTGCTGCCTCACATCCTGCCCCTCCTCACAGCCTGTTACAAACACCTTGCACAACTGTCCTTGACCTCCAAATGCACATGGGGTGACTCCTTCCATGAGTCAGCTCCACTAAGCCGTGCCATTACTCAGGCTGTGTGGCCTCAAGGATGTCACCCGGGGTCTGCAGGGCTGGAGCAGGGCAGGGAACCGAAGTGTGGTTCCCTGGTGAGGCTTTGCCTGGGCCATGTGAACAGGGACAGGCGGCATTCTGAGGAGCCTGGCTACACCCCAGTTCTTGACCCCTGCTTCGCCTCTGAATCTAAAATTCTTGCATTTCAAACTGGGTCAAGGGAAACGTGGGTGTGATGTTGGTGGTAGATATGATGATATAAAGACTGGAGTGTCAGAGTCAGTGTTTTAACTCCAGCCTGGGTTAGACCTCAGGTGAGTACTCAATGTAGGACTGGAGAAACACACTTGTCATGTTTTGGTCAGAGCTCTTTAAAGGTGAATAAGTTACAGTTTATGTAAACCAAGTTATACATTCATTTAGTGTAAAGGTCATTCCCATACGCATTATCCCCTGGACAGGCGACCTTAGGAGACGCTTCTCACTCCCTACCCCAGTTTTTGATATTTCCAAATATCTTCTGGTCCTCACCTCTCTGCATCCGCACCCACCTAGTGGTCTAAGCCATAATCTTGGGAGGATTTCTGCCTTCTTTCTCCTCCTTTACCCCGCAGATTTTTCATTTTGTATTTTATATTATATCTTTAAAAAACCCAAGTCTGAAGAGGGCGAGGACGGAGGTGCATAGGATGGACACCCTCACACTTTATGGGTACATTAGCATTGGGGGTCTTCTGAGGCCAGGGGCCTTTTCTTTCTCCTCAAACTGAGGAGAACCTTAAGGCCAGGACAGAGTCTCTCCACTGCACTCCCTCTGCAGGCTCCAGAGGGTGGGGCTGTCTTCTTCCTCATCCGGGGTCTCCCTAAGGTTTTTCTATGTCCTGTGTTCACACTGAGGGTTCCCTGACAGCAAGAGTTTCCTCCAATACAAGCTGAAATCTAGAAACACTCAGGCCTCAAATTGAGGACTCTGTGATGAACAAAATAGTAGCATGAATTACCAAAGGGCAGAATTGTCATTTTCCTTCTGCCTCCACGGCCAGCATGGCGGGCATTTGGCAAAGGGTAAGGGCAGGCATGGTTCCAGCACCTGGAATCATCACACTGGCTGTGTGTGTGTGTGTGTGTGTGTGTGTGCATGCGTGGCATATGGTGCAGTGTGTGGGTGCAGCGTGTGAATCTCACGCAGTGAACCTTTGGGGGGTAATGGGGAGGAGGTGCTCCCTCTTCTAGGAGGACGTGGTGCGGGTAGAGAAGCAGGGGTGGCTTGAGTAAACCCATGCAAAGTCTGATCAGGGCCTAAAGTGTGTTTGCCCTCTGGACCTGACTCAGCCTCTGGTGTCAAAGGTTCAGGCGAGGTTGCTTTGTGAACACGATGGAGTAGTCCAGGTCCATTTGTGGAAACTATAAATGGAAGTCTGGGCTTCGGTGTTGGCTTCCCTCCTGGTTTGGGGAAGTGCAGCTCAGCCCTGCCTCCTCCCACTCGCCTTCCTATACCTGGACACCTGCAGCCAGGCATCTTTCATGAAGTCCTCTTCTGTCGCAGAGTAGGTCTGATCTGGGATTTTCTTTGAGCAGCAAACCAATGCAGCTGCATCCAGAAACCCCACAAGCCCTGCTTGCTACTTCCCTTTGCTCCTCAGTTCACTCTGTTCTATTCTGGCCTCTGTTTCCCCACTCTGACTGCTCTCATCAAGGTCACTAGCCACTCTGCATTTCTTGGCCAGTTAGTAACGGTTGACTCCGTTGATTCTCCTTCCTTTCTTGGACACCTGTCTTCTCTTGTCTTGCCAATCTCCAACCCTCCTAGTTTCTCCTCCTTCACTGACAGCTCCTTGTCAGCTGGCTGTACAGGCTCCTTCTCCACTGTCCAACTTTGGGATCTTGCGGTGTCCCTGGCTCAGTAGGCCCCTCTCTCCTTCTCCTTGGGTGATCTCAGCCACTTGCATATCTTTAAATACCTTCCACGTGATGACAACTCTCAAACATGTACATTTTTGGCCCAGATATCTCTGAGCTTCAGACATATATCCAAATATCTCCTGGTCCTCACCTCTCTGCATCCACCTAGTGGCCCAAGCCATAAACTTGAGAGTATTTCTGCCTTCTTTCTCCTCCTTTACCCCACACATTGAGTCCCCCTGCTACTCTTATTAGTTATTCCTCCAGAACACTTAGCATCACCCTCTTCGTCTCCACTGCTGCCATCTACCTACCACCTTTAGCCATGACTCCAGTAGCAGGTCCTTCCTCTCCCTCTTTCATGCTTCCTCCATCATCCAGCCTTTATCCGTTTTGCAGATGGAATAATCTTTTGAACCTTTGAATAAAAAAATAACCTCTGCTTAAACCCCTTCAGGGTCTCCCGATGCATTCTGAATAAAATCTGAACATCATATACATGTTGTCTGAGGTCTGATGGGATACCTGCTCAGGCAGGTGTGTGTTTATGTCTGTGAACAAACCTAAATAGATGCAGGTGCATATTTACCTTGGCCGTATGCACCCACCCCAAGATAGCCCTATTGTTTAGGGTCTGGTACCCATCAGTGTCTGGCATCATGCTTGGTATTAGGTGCTCAGCAGGAGCTCAGTGAACGAATAAATGAGTTTTGGTGTCCTCTAAGTGTAAACTCCACACACACAAAAAAAACCTTTTGGTCATTTACTGCTGTATTTCCAGCACCTAAAGGAGGGCCTGGCATATAGTAGCTACTCAATACAGGTTTGTTGAATGAAAGAATAAATAAATGAATAAGAACACAACGAGTAATCTATAGATAGGTGTTGTCATTCTGGCTGTTTAGAAATGAAAGGTAACGTGTTCAGTGACACTTTTGCCAGTCAACTCACGTCCAAGAAAAGATTCCTTCAGATTTCCTCTCACCTCTAGCACCCTGCCGTCACCACCATCATTCAACCCATCACCTCTGTTGCCCTCACCTCAGTTACCCTCACCACCATCAGCCCTGACCCACAACTCCAGAACACGAAGCTCCCCTCTGAACTGGCCCTACAGAGCGAGTGGCCAGACTCACATGCTTGTCAGTTGAGACAGCCTCTCAAGGATGTAACGCAAATTATGCATTAATTTAGTGTGAAGGTTATTCCCACATGTACCATCCCCTGGACAGGTGACCTTAGGGGATGCCTCTCACTCCCTACCCCAGTTTTTGATGAACTCCTAAGCCATAGATTCAGTTTTAGAGATAAGTATAACAGTCCTTAAAGTATGATACTAAACATGACAGAGAGTGTGTCATCAGAGATATTTCCCCTGAGTTTAAGCTTATAATTTTAAACCAAGAATACGGACATTGGAATCAGATGGGCTGGATTTAGACTTTGGCACTGGTACTTACTGGCCCGATAATGTTGGTCAAGCTGTTAAACTTTTGGGTTCTCTGATCATTTATCATTCATTCACTCACTTATTGCCATGTACCTAGATCTGATGACAAACTGCTGTGCCTTAGAAGAAGAGAAGTGGATTGGAGGAGGTTCTGGTGTTTGAGCAATCCCTGGGTGACTGGCCTGGATGGACCCTCCCACCCCCATGCCTGCTCTACATGTTGTCACTCAGGGTGGGCGCTTCCTGATCCTCAGTGGCATTCAGCATTTTTCACTGTCTCCTTCCTGACTTTTCTCTTAAATCATTGACTGCTTCTTCGTAATCTTTTGCCAAGGTCTCTCCCTCTACTCAGACTTTAGCTCTTAAAGTTTCTCAGGGCATGATCTAAAGTCCCTTTCTTTTCGTAATCTATATTCTGTCATTGGATGATCGATCCACTCCAAAGCTAGCATGCTCTCCCTATGATGATGGCTTCCAAGTGTAGATCTCTATTCCTGACTTTGTCCTGAGCTTCTGACTCATAGATGTAAGTGCTTACTTTGTATTTCCACTTGGTCGTTCTATATGTATCTCAAAATTGACAGGTTCAAAACTGAGCCCTTGGTCTTCTTATCTGGACTGCACCTAAACCTGTTCCTCCTTCAGTCTTTCCCAGCTGCTTCTGGACATGGTGGCTGCTGCAGAGATCATTCTAGATACTTGGCTATAGCCGTGGTGTCCCCAGTGGCTTCTGCTTCACTTCTTGCTTGCTTCCTCTAATCCATTCTCCACACTTTAACTACAGCAATGTTTACAATCTGCAGATTGAGTCTTGTCACTCTCCTGCTTAAAAATCTTTAATGCTTAATATTACTCTTAGGACAAAAGTCACAATCTGTCACGTGGTCTCAGAGGCTTTCGGGGTCTGCTCCTGTCCACACACCTCGTGTCCCTGTCTGGGGACGCAGTCCCTCTCACTTCTTATCTTTGTGTCTGAGACAAAAATCAGGCTTTTCCCACATCAGAACCATCAAACATTTTGTTTTCTCTATAATTATTTTTCTTCTTGTCAACTGGACAACTCCTGCTATCTCTTCAGTTTCAGATTAAATTTTATTTTCTCATGGAAGCTTTTCCTGATCTCTAGGCTAAATTAGGTTTTCCAGTTCATTGTTTTACATAACCTAGAACTTTCTTTTGTTGGATGTAACAACACTTGGGATTACATATTTATTTTTGTGTATGTTTCTTATACTGATTGC
>PVKV010024064.1:16179-32220 GCA_004027835.1 Alouatta palliata
ACATGCAAGATTGTTACATAGGTACACACATGGCAGTGTGATTTGCTGCCTTCCTCCCCATCACCTGTATCTGTTATTTCTCCCCATGCTATCCCTCCCCAACTCCCCACCCCCTGCTGTCCCTCCCCTTTTTCCCCCCGACAGACCGCAGTGTGAGATGCTCCCCTCCCTGTGTCCATGTGTTCTCATTGTTCAACACTCGCCTATGAGTGAGAATATGCGGTGTTTGGTTTTCTGTTCCTGTGTCAGTTTGCTGAGAATGATGACTGATTGCCTCTTTTACTGCATCGTGTGCTCTGAGTGTAGGGACTGTGTCTGCTTGCTTACCATTACAGATCCAATACCCAGTATAGAGCGTGGCATGTAATAGGGGCTCAGAAAGACTTGCTGAAAAATAGATTAATGAAAGGAAATTTGCCTTGATATTAGACTGAGCTTTGCTGAATGAGAATAGATTTTGAATGCTAGCATCAGCTTTGGAGGGTAATGTGGAGAGCATCTAAACTAGACTATCTCAACTGTATTCTCTGAGATCTTGTGTAGGTTATTTAATTTCTTTGAGCCTTAGTTTCTTGTCTATAAGATAGTCATAATATTATGACCTCCTTCTTTTGCTTGTTATAAGGGTTATAATAACAGCTAATATACATAAAGGGTTAGAAAATATCTACCACATAGGATTCACCATTATTATCATTTTTAATATTATTATTTCCACTCTGCCTGGTGCGGGAATCACTCTGCAATATCTTTGGCAGATAGTTTTGCTATTCCAGCGATGGGGAACACTCTTCTTCTTCTTTTTTTTTTTGTTTTTTGAGATGGAGTTTCGCTCTTGTTGCCCAGGCTGGAGTGCAATGGCGTGATCTCGGCTCGCCACAACCTTCGCCTCCTGGGTTCAAGCAATTCTCCTGCCTCAGCCTCCCAAGTAGCTGGGACTACAGATGTGCGCCACCATGCCCAGCTAATTTTTGTATTTTTAGTAGAGATGGAGTTTCACCATGTTGACCAGGATGGTCTTGATCTCTTGATCTCGTGATCCACCCGCCTCGGCCTCCCAAAGTGCTGGGATTATAGGTGTGAGCCATCGCGCCTGGCTGGAACACTCTTCTTAAAATCTCTAGCTACTTTTAATGAAATTCAAACTATTTACTATAGAATTGGCTTCACTAGCTTGTAAATCTATGTTAATAGTAGCTCTCTGCTAATAGTAATAATCATACTAACCCTTCACATTTTACCAATTACTAAATACTTTCACAAATACCTCATTTGATCCTGAGGACAGTCATCTAGGATGGGTGGGTGATCATCAGTGGAATTTTACAGACACAGAAGCTGAGGCTGGGAGATTTGCCAAAGACCATGCAGCCATTAAGTAACCAAGGACTTCTTTATAAAAAATCTCCAGCGGGAGCTGATGTTCACTGAGGGTGCATAAAACTATTCATTGGGACCAGAAAGAAAAAAATTGAACTTTTTTCTCTATATATTTTCATTTTATCTTTTAAAATTATCTGATTTTGTGTTTGTTTTTTAACTTAGATGATGTTAGAATGACAATACATAGCTGTTGCTTCCAAATAATATATATGTATTATATGATGAACCCCAACACAACTTTCAGCTCTTTATTAAAATACGCATTCAGAAAAGCACACATATTATAAATGTCCAGCTCAATGAATTTTCACAAGCTAAACACAACCAGGTAAGCAGCCCCCAGATCAAAAAGTTGAATGTTACCAGCAACACAGAAGCCTTTCTTCTCCCATCCAATGACCACGCTACTACACACAACACACATACAACCACGGTCTTGCTGTCTACAACAGAGATTTATTTGGCCAGCTTTTGTACTGTACATAAATGATATAAATGGAGCCATACAGCTTGTTTTATGTTGAACCCTAAAAACAGTTTTTGACCTCAATAAATGGCAGTTTCACATGGTCCATCCTAATGCTTTTTTTTTTTTTTTTTTTTGAGACAGAGTCTCACTCCGTCACCAGGCGCCAGGCTGGAGTGCAGTGGCGCGACCTCGGCTCACTGCAACCTCCGCCGCCCGGGTTCAAGCAATTCTCCTGCCTCAGCCTCCCGAGTAGCTGGGACTACAGGCGCGCGCCACCACGCCCAGCTAATTTTTTTTGTATTTTTAGTAGAGACGGGGTTTCACCATGTTGACCAGGATGGTAGTGTCTTTTTGTTTGCCCACTTACTTCATGTTTGTGAGATTCATCCATATTGCTGTGTGTAGCTGTGGATCATTTGTACACATTGCTGTATGGAATTCCATTGTGTGAATATACCCTCGTTTATTTATTCATTGATGGGTATTTGTATTCTTTCTGATACTTGGATTTTATGAGTAACACTAGAATGAACTTTTTTTTTTTTAAAGAAATAAGCCTTTATTTCTTTGTTTTGCAAATAAAGCTGGATGAGTTGGTTGCCTTTTGGTGATTAGTCAAAGAGGCCAGATCCCATATTCTCGTCCTGCAACTCTTCCTTGGCTTCAGCCGTGGCTGGAGCTGCAGCAGGAGCAGCAGTGGTGCCAGTGGCCCCAGAGGCAGCAGCCGCAAAGGCAGATGGATCAGCCAAGAAGGCCTTGACCTTTTCAGCAAGCAGGAAGGTGCGATCCGTCTCCACACACAAAGCCAGGACTTGCTTGTACCAACGGATGGTAGAGTGAGATACTGATGCAACAGTTGAGCAGCCAGTCTGCAGGCAGACACTGAAGTGTGTAACTGTCTTGCACATACAGCCTTCCTCTGACTGTTAGATGCTGCATCTCTGTACTCTCGCTCCCGCCCTGTGTGTGCCGCCCTCTCCCACTCAGGGCAGTCTGGTGTGATTAGCAGAAGGCCAAGTGCCTCTAGACCAGCAGGTGGTGCTGTTGGGAAGAGAAAAGGTTGTCCCCAGCGGCTTCTAGGGAGGGAGGCCTGGTTAGGAGTTTGGCTGGGGAACCCGGTGATGAGGGAAGTTGAGATGAGAAGGCCCTGCAGGCTGGCCACCTCTTTTCTTTCAGCCATTTTCAGATGTGAGACAGGTGTCCGTGGGAGAGAAGAAGGAGCAGGAGTGGACAAGTTCAGATCTGCTGTCTACGGCGTTATGAACAGGAGCAGGAACAGGTGGGATATCCACCACGATACCACTTCTTCTGGTCAAGACCTGCCAATTCATGCTTACACAGGCCTAGGCTGGGAACCTGCTTGTTGATCTAGTATTTGACCATCCTCACCAGCCCCTGTTGCCCCTACTTCTGCTCATGGAGAATGTGGCTATGGAGGGGCCAGGCAGTGGGAACTAGGCTTTTTGGGTTTACAGTTTTCCAGAAAAATCCCTTGGGCTATAAATTACTCCAGAATGGAAGGCCTCGTCTGCTTTCCCTCCGTGCTCCCCAACCCAGAACCAAGCATCATGTCTTATACACACAGGTACTCAGCTAGGGCAACCAACCATCCCAGTTTGTTGGGGACTGAGGGAATTCCCCAGATTCAGAACTTCCAGTGCTAAAATTGGGACAGTTCCAGGCAAACCAAGATGAGTTGGTTACCCTATCAATAAAAGAGGCTTTCCTGGTGACCCAGAGGTGACTCTCCTTTGTCCTTGTTCAGGGGCATGCTGGTGGCTGACCATGAGGGTGTCTCAGACCTCAGTGTGATGGGTCCTGTGAAGTCAGGCAAGAACACAGCCAAGCCCCAAGCTGCCATCTGGGCTCTCACGCTGACAGGAGACATATGTCATTCACACACAGGCAGGTTGCAAGTGCAGACCCCTGGAGCCACTGCAGTGCAGAGTCCAAGCTGCAGGACTTAGGAACTAGGCTGAACCATGGAGGGCTTCCTGGAGGTCAGGTTGAAACCCCTGGTTTGGCTGAGACAAACTGAAGAGAGTCTCGGGTGGGAGACAGGTAAGCGCAGGCAGAAAGGAATCTGTGATGGGTTGGGTGGAAGAACAGGCAGATTACTTTGGTACAAAAGAGAAAGCGTGTCTGGATGGTAAAGAAATTAGACATAGAAGGGAGGGAGCACACTAAACCCAACTGGGAAGAACCAGATTAGAAAGCAACGAGGAATTACTGTAGGGCATTACTTGGGGCTGAAGCATTCATCGGTCCAAAAACATTAAGAAAACCCCAAATCTGGGGGAGCCTCTTCCCGTCACTTACCTGTCTTCCTCCTTTCCTTTAGTTTCAACCCATGGTCATACATTCTGCTGGTCCCCAGAAGTTTGGGCCCCCCGAAGAGCCTCCCAGGAGTGTTCTGAAAGCCAAGGAAACTTGCTGCGTCCTGACCTTGCGGTCAGGTCTTCTGAATCTCCCTTCGTGGGATGCTTCCTGCCCCTGGGTCCCATTTCCACACACACGTTAGAGTTAGAGGAGTCTCAGCATTGGACGGGTTGGGAGGAGCTGGTTGTCACCCACTGGCTTGCAGACCTCCAGTTCATGGGACACAATGCCTGCAAAGGCAGCTCCTGTCACCGTCCAATAGATTTCATTATTAGAAAGTTCTTAAACTGAGCCCAGTTTCATGATTTCTGCCCATAGGTCCTAACTCTGTTGTTTGGCACTTCACAAAAATCTCACTCCTTCCTCATGAAAGCACTTAAGATATTTGGGTTCAGCTGCCCCACTCCCTCGGGTGTTTTCTTTGTATACTAAATATTTTTCAGCACTTCCTGATGTGAGAGTTGTTCAGGCCACTGCTCTACTTGCCCGCCTGCCGGTGCCATCACAGCTTTCCAGAGCTTGGCTTGGAATAGTGGTTTCTCCATAAATATCTTGAACGACTGAGTGAATCCACAGCTCCTCCTGTGAATTCCTGTCGGTTTGTATTTTATCCTCCTGGCATGCGGAGCCCACAGATCCACTGCTGTCGCATATTGAGTTAACTGTTAACTAGAACCTCTAACATCTGGGACTCCCCTTGGTAAGGCCCCTCCCCACTTTCTGAAAGGCTCAGCACAGAAGCGGCAGCTGGGGAAGTCTGAATGGTGTGTCCTAGCTGTCCCTGTGGTCTCTGTGGATGTGGCGCTGGTCTGTGTGTTTAGAGCCCAGGCCGTAGCAGCAGTGGCCCAGGCACGGGCTGGGGCAGACCTCTGTGAGCACGAGGAGGTGTGGAGGTTCCTGTGACAGAGCTAGATGAAGGTCTGCTGGCTGCTTGGCGTCTGCTTACCTGTCTGCAATCTGCAGGCTTGTGCCCTTCCCATCTGCAGAGGCCTCCCCTGTAATCAGCAGGGTTCTCCTTTCTCTGGTAAGTCTGGACTCTCCCTGTTCATTAGCCCCGTGCTTCCTCTTAATGCCTGGGTGTCTCATCTTGGACTCCAATCTGTGCACGCCTTTGATGCTGGAGAACAAAGATGTTTCTTGGGCTTGAGTCAAGCTGAAGAAGTGTCTGTGAGCAGAAGCTTCACTGACAGGAAGGCCTCTCTGACGTATCTCGGCAGGATGGAGCTCTGGGAGCTGCTGGCCCTGGAGAACAGCTGGCTTATTCCAAGGCTGGAAATGGATGAGAAAACTGATTTCAAGTAGGCGTGGAGGCAAGAGAACTGTGATTCAGGCATCTGGAGATGTTCAGGGACTTGAGACATCCAGGAGATTTTTCAGAAAGGCACCCTCGGTGCATGTGGCCTGCAGAAGAGACAGCTCATAACTCAGCACAGGGATACTGACTGCCTGGTACACCACTGTCTCTCGAGCACCTGGCACGGTACTTGACACTTGGTAGGTGATCAGGGAGGACGTTTTAGGTGGATAAATGAATGAGAAGACAGTTTCTGGAAATCTCTTCTGTATGGCACAGCACTTTCATTACAAAAGTAAGAGCTCCATTCTGGAACCAGAGGGACTTGGGTTACCATCCTGACTTCACCACTCACTGGCTTTGTGACAAACTGTAAGCAAATGGGCAGCATGGGAACTCCCCAAGGCTGCTGTCAGAATCCCTGTAGAAAATGTGCATGGAGTTCAGGGCCTGGTCCATGTCACCCACAGACTCAGTGACTCTCAGTTCAGCCAAACAACTGAGACTTAGAGCTCCACACGCCCTACAGGGAGGGGCTGTCCTGGCCCTCCACCTCCTCCTCAAGAGGATTGAGGAGGGAGGGGACCAGCAGAATGGGCAAGAAGCCCCATTTCCCCCAAAAGCTGGTCCTCGGCATAGCTTCCTTTGGACTCAGGTTGGACTTCAGGGCTCTGCCGTGGTAGTGGCCTGTGGCTATTTTACGTCAGTCCAGTGCCCTCTTGACCCATTCACAGACCCCAGTGGCCACTGCCCGTGTTTCCTCCATGGGTGGAGGGCGGCAGGGTGCAGGCCGGTTACCCAGGACCCAGGCCCTCCTGAAAGCTGGCCAGATGGCAGGGCAGACAGTTTTGGTCCTTGAGTCTGTGTTTATCTGAGAGGCATGCTTTGCTCTTTCCTTTGACACAGATGCTGTGTTTGTAGGTGTCATGACTGATTTGGGACCCTCTTCCACAGATCTCCCCTCCTTTCCATTTCAGCCCTTTCCTTTGGAAAGCAAGATTCAGGGAGGAAAGAGGCAGTAGTGGAAAGAACCTGGACCTGAGGTTTGCAGTGCGGGCAGGTCCTAGCCCCTTGCTGGATTTTCTCATGTGTGAAGTGCATGAGTGGGTGAACCCAGGATATGTGGTGTGTGTGGGGGGGTGGCCTCGGTGACCTTCAGGAGGCCTCTTCCAGCATTGCTGTTCAATGCACGTGTGAGGCCTGTATTTCATTCTGTTTCAGATTACCCCCCTCCCCCACCAAAGGAGGAGACAATTGTCACAAGGACAGTAGGGGGTTTGGTGGTGGAGAAAATAGAGCACACGTCAAGTCAGATTTCAGCCTTAGGATCAGCTTTATTATGCATTTTACCTTCACCAAAGAGAAGAAGGCAAGGAGGCTGGAGAACAGCCCGGCCCGCATCACACAGTCACAAGTCACATCTCTAAAGAGTGTACATGGTGAGAACTAAGGGCTCACATTAGACCAGCTATGAAGCACAGAGATTGACAAGGGGACCAAACATCCATCTCTTTTTTTCTGGTTGTTTGGATTCAATCGTTGACACACTTTTGGTTCATTTTAAAAAAAGCACAATCAACATTTCAATGTTCAATAATTTGCTGTTCTTTTTAATGTGCAGAGACAAAATCACCCAATTTTTGATTTTTGAAACACTGTAAGCCTCTTAGTCTCAACACCTGTGGTGGTGGTGGTAAATGGGAAGTCCATCAGAATTCAGTTTGTTTTGAGGCTCATAGGAGAGCTTGACACTCTGAAAGATAAATGAAGGCATCCTTGGCTGTTACACACCCAGGGCTGGGTGAATTTTTACCCAAGGAGGCTGTGCTAGGCTTCTGTGGTCTTCCCTGATAACCACACCATTCCTAGTTTGAGACTTTCCACCAGACTGCTGAGAACAGTGCTGATTCACAGAGGATGATGAAATACAGAAAGAACCGTCTTCAGAGAGGCAGACCAAGTCCTGGAATGCCAAGGAAGCCAGGAGGCAAGAAGGTACATTGCACACAGAGGTACCCACAGAAGAAGGTCACTGGAGCGTGGGCTGGGGTTTCATTGGCTGGCCGTCTTCTTGACCCCAGATGACATATGAGCAGCTACTTTGCCTTGCCAGGGTGCGAGCACTCCTCGTGGGCTTTCTGCGGGCAAGCCTCCACACATGCTGTCTGGAATAGCTCCTGGTGTGGCTCTACACACGGAGGTGGATGTTGATCTTGGCATGGGGGTAGGCATGGATCTTGGCCTTGCTGTGGGCATTTTCCCTGACTTAATTCCTGGCACTGAGGAAGACATACGTCCTGGGCCTGCACTGGACACTTGTCCTGGCAGGGATGCTGGCATGTGGGGAGGCATACCTCCTCAGCCTTTGCCTGGCACTGCTCCTGGGTCTTTTGGAGGCATGGAGGGGGCACACATGGCTGCTTGCACTGCTGCTCACTGAAGGACATCCTAGAACGATTTGCAGAGCCTGGAAAAACACAAGATTTGAAATGATCTGCATTAAAAATATCAGCATGGGAACTGGAGAATGACGGGTTGAGACAGAGGAATGAGGAGTGGATGGAAAACTAATGGAGAGGAATGAGGAGTGGAAGTAAGAATTAATTTCCTGGCTGCTTTTTATCTCTTTCTCTTTTCTGTCCTGGCCGCAGCTCCCTGGGACACCAGTCTCCATTCTCATGGCCTCTTTCTAGACATCCATAGCTCCAAACCCCAGGCCTACCACGGGTGTTTTTCCTTCTCTTCTAGTCTATGAATCCTTTTGAAAATCAGGTGCAAGAGACTAGATGGACAAATTCCAGTCTGGATAGAATATACAGGATAGTTTGTGAGGCAAAGAAATGGCAAACCACTTAAAAAATCAGTAGAAAGTACAGTTCAGAGGAGGAACAGAACAGTGGCCTCTTAAAGACAGAGGAGCAGGGAGAGAGGCACAGATGTCCCACTTACCTGATCTTCAGCAAGACTCAGCAAAGGCTGTGGACTGTGAAGCCCAGCAAGGTGGGACTTTTATATGGTGCTTGGTCCAGCCTCCTGCGGGACTGACTGGCCATGTGGTCTGTGGTACTAAGTGTGGAGTCACCATAACAAGCTTCCTTTGAAATTGCCGACGGTTTGAGTCACTGCTTGGGATGCCTCTTAATCAGACTGCATTTTGGCCTGTGGGTCCTCACCAGACCTCAGCAGGGAGGGGCTCCCATCAGATCTCTCTCATCAGAGGCAGCAGGAAAAGCATGTTCTTAAAATGTTATCTCAGTCTGTTAAAGCAGGATTCCTCGTCGGCTCAGACTGGTTCAGGATGTGGTGAGAGAGAAGATCCACCTTGCTCATCTCATCTTCACCAATGGGAAGACTATGCCTAAGGCCTGGGGCCTCTCTGGGTCAAGGATTTGTATGGCCTGTTGCAGACACTTCTTCATCAAGCCCAGAAAGTCACCCTTCAGATGCAAGGAAACAAAAGGCCTTTGGCCTGCCGAAGAGACTGATTTGCCCGCATGGTGGTCCTGAGGGAAATTGCATGATTTTCCTGCATGGTGGTCTTGAGGGGTTCATTCGTTACTCTTGGGTTGTGAAGCGGGGTGAAGGGGAAGAGAAAGAAGGAGAAGGCAGACAGTCTTCATCTTCTCAACCTTGATTTGTGACACCCTTCTGAAAGTGGACTTACAGAGTTTTCACAGTGACCAGGAGAACAGGCTGGAGCAAAGTTAGCCTGTCTCTTTGCCTTCTGGAAAATGTTTTCTTAGAACTCAGGTCTATAAAAGCCAGGGGATGAAAGGAAAAGTTTCAAAGCAAACACACCCAGTTTTCTCTACCTCTACCTCTTAGTTTGGGCTGTTATTTTTTTACCTGATATGTTCTCCCTGTGCCTGTGGAAATCCTAGGCATTCTTCAAAGCTTCATTCATGCCTACCACCCTCTGAGAGCCTTTCCTGATTCTAAACCAGAAAGGAATCCACCTCTTCATGAATTCCCAGAGTATCCATTGTTTGTATTATTCATATGACATTTACTATTGATATTAGGACTCTCCAGGTATTTATATATAGATCTTATTTTTTCCTGGGTTATAGGTTCCTAG
Source organism: Alouatta palliata (assembly GCA_004027835.1). NCBI lineage: Eukaryota > Metazoa > Chordata > Mammalia > Primates > Atelidae > Alouatta > Alouatta palliata. Next base: position 25,783 of record PVKV010024064.1, read on the forward strand.
AGGATAGGTACAATGCCATTGGTGAAGTAAGTGGAAGATGATGAAAGATAAATGATTATTGAAGGAGAAAATGTATTAATGAGGGAATGAAGAGGGTGGATGTGGGAGAGCTGGGAGTAGAGGAAAATCTCATTTAATTGAAAATGGGAAAAGATTTATTTCGAAAGAAGCCCTCAGTTCCGCAAAGTGGTGGTTCTGTGTTTGTTTGCTGAAGTTGACCAAATTCAAGGGTCTTTAGTTATGATGATGTTCCTTTCCCCTTAATTTGAAGTTATGTTTAATCTCTTATCTTGAAGGAGTAGGTTTAAGACATTTCCTAAGAAAAATATTTGACTAAAATCAGAAATGCCTTCAAATGTTTATCTGGGTTTTGGATGCTTGATACCTGAAAAGTTTTTAAAAGGTAAGCTAGAAAGACCACAAGGCATTTTTGGATTTTGAGACTGGGTCTCAGAGGTGAATGTGACATCACCATGAGCCCGATTGGTATCCTGGCAGGAGAGAGAGGCCTGCGTGTGGAAGGACTTGGAATACCCAGCTGTATATCTGAAGAGACAAAGTCATTTGGGGCATCTGGGAACTGGGTGACTAGGTGTAGGGTGGGGAGACTCATTTTTTTTTCTCCTCTTTTTTCATCTTTTCCTTTCAATTCTCCCCCTCCTTGTGTTTTTCATCTTTTCTTAGAATGCTGTTGAAGAGATAAAGCAACTCTCCTGTGTCCTAGAAAACAAGGAATTCTCCATCACTGAGTTCAATAACTTGTGTTTTCAGCCACTCGTGGCCCCTATGTGATGTCAAGGCCTTTCCCTTCCAAAATGACTCACAGTCTCATGGAGAATATGGCCAGAGGTAAGACCCCATGCTCCAGAAGAAGGCCCCTTTTTTGGTTTTGGGTGGAAGGTCATGGAGGGTTCCTGGGGGAGGGGATGTCTGTGCTTTGTCTTACTGGACAGTAGGAATTACCCAGGCAAGGAGGGTGGACAAGGACAGTCCAGGTGGTCTCCAGGAAGGAATTTGTGTTAGGAGGCTGTTGAAGTACAGGATACAGGTGAGTTGAAAGGAGAGGTAGAGGCTGACTTAGGAAAGGGGTGAGCGAGAAACGGGGGGAAGAGACCTTCTTAGCTGGGATTTCTGGAAGTTTCCTGTGATAGGATGCATGAGATGACCTTGCTCATGTCATATACCTGTCCTTGGCTTTGGTTAAGCCCAAGGACAAGGAGACTAAATAGAAAGGTACAGCAATGGAGCGAGTAGATCATGTTCTCATGGAGGGGAGGTGAGCCCAATGAGGCAGAGCCTGGAGTTTGACTCCTCTCACTGGATGCCCTGCCTGCCATTGAGTTGATTCACGACAGTGGAACAATCTTGAAATTGACCCAAAAGTCCTCCTGTGGTAGGCAGAATAATGGCTTCCCAAATATGTTCGCCATCTAATCGCTAGAGCTTGTGAACACGTTAGGTTACTTGGCAAGAGAGATTTAAGGTAGTGAATAAAATCAAAGTTGCTAATCGGATGACTTTAAAATATGGAAATTATCCTTGATTATCCAGGTGGGGCCAACATAAGCACAAGGCTCTGAAAAGGAAGAAGAGTCAGGTCAGGGTGATGTGATTTGAGAAAGACTGAACCGATCACTGCTGATTTTGAATGCAGGAGGAGTCCACAAGCCGGAAATGAGGGCGACCTCGACAGTCTGGAAAAAGATTCTCCAGTAGGACCGCCGGAAATAGGTACAGCCTTGCGGACACTCTGATTTTAGTCTGGTGAGTCTTGTGTCAGCCTTCTGAGCTCAGAACTGTCATAGGATTCACTTTTGTAATTTTAAGCCACTAAATTTGTGGTAACTTGTTACAGAAGCAGTAGAAACCTCATAACCTTCCCAATGCTGGAAGCTCTTGGGAGCTCTTGAAAAGGGAAGCCTCAGGTGAAGAATAAAATTGCATTTACCATTCCCTCATTTAAATGTATTCCTGCTTGTCATGTCGACACCCTCAATCAAAGGCTGGCTTTTGATAAAACAGACACTGAGGCTGGGCGCGGTGGCTCACACCTGTCATCCCAGCACTTTGGGAGGCTGAGGTGGGGGGATCACTTGAGGTCAGGAGTTTGAGACCAGCCTGGCCAACATGGTGAAAACCCGTCTCTACTAAAAATACAAAATGATGGGCATGGTGGCACATGCTTGTAATCCCAGCTAGTAAGGCTGAGGCAGGAGAGTCGCTTGAACCCAGGAAGCAGAGGTTGCAGTGAGCCGAGATCGTGCCATTGCACTCCAGCCTGGGCAAAAAGAGTGAAACTCCGTCACACACACACACACACACACACACACACACACACACACACACACACCAAAAAAAAAAAAAGCCATTGAGATATATGGAGAAAGAACTCAGGATCCCATTCACCTGGGGTTGACTATCTATCACATAGAGTATGTGCAGTAATGGATAAGTGATTTTACCTCTCATTATCTCAATTTCCTCTTGTTGAGAAGGGAAAATACTATTTCACAGATTTCTTGTGAGGAATAATTTAGAGAATGTATGCTCCAAAACTTAGGGCCATCAAGCTACTTATGAATATTAGTGCAATCTGAATCAGTTGATGACTCACCTCCTCCACGAAGCCTTCCTTGATTCCCCTGGTTCTGCTTGTTCTATGCCCTTTGCTCTGTTCCTCCAATACTTCGTCTTTGACTTGAACTTTTCTACTTACTGTGATGCGTATACAATGTAACGCACAGATGCTTAGGATACCTGGCTCTGTCTGTGACAAGTTGTGAAACCTCAGGCAAGTCTCTGGTCTTCTCTGGCCTCAGTTTCATCATGTTCAAAACAGGAAAGTTAGACTTTCAGTCAGGTCCATCCCAGCTCTGACATTCTGTGGTACTGTAAATGTGATCATGAATGATTAGCCTGGGTAACTACGTAACTCTGTAGCATGTGGACATGTGTGTGTGGGCACTTTTTCCTTGGTCAGGTTGTAATATACCCACAGGAAGACCCAGTCTTCTGTATTCTGCGTGTGGCAGTGGCCCACCCAGCGGCTGATTGACCTTAGGTGACCTGTCTTTTCCCAAGTATGGAGTGGGAGTATTTGGGGGTCTGAGTCCTCAAAAATCAATCTTGGTGGCCCAGTATCCCAGGTTGTAGATTAGAAAGCTTTGGAAAAATTGTCACACCCCAAATCTTAAGATAAGGTGACTAAGTTCTTTCTGTGATCATCCCCAGCCCTCCAGCAAGATTGGAGTTAATCTGATTTAATTACATCTGAGATTTAAGATTTTACACTTCTGGAGCCGTCATTATTGGGAGCCAGGGCATAATTAGACAGGATCAGCAGAAGTGTCTCAGGTATGTGCAAGACAGTTTTTTTTCCTGCTATCGCCATCAAATAACTATCTCTTCTGTTCAGATCTTAAAAGTCCTCAGACTCCTCTGATCCATTCATCTGCATATTACAGGGCAAAGTCTCTGACAGAGCTGAATGGTGCAGGATGTGGTTTCCTGCAGAGCGGGTGCCCCTGGGCAGCTTGTGAATTCCTAGAGGGAGGACCACCACCCCTCTCCCTTCCTTTCCTGGTGTCACCCACACAGGGGATCTGAATCAGAGATGTGAATTCAGGAAAGAGCTGTAAATCACAAGCCCTCAGGGCTAGATGTACTTGAGAAGCCGCCTGATTCTACCTCCTTGTTTTAGCCCCAGCACGTGCTTTAAACAGAAGACATAGAACTATCTATTGACTGCATTTTTTTTAGATGAGGAAATTGAGGCACAAAAGTGTCAAGGCCCTTGTTCTAGATTACCTGGTCGTCTCATGTCCGGTCTGGGCAATGGTTCACATAACAAGCATTTAGCAGACTGGTGTACTGGGGACTCCGTAGAAGCTTTGGGAAGACAACAAAGACGCAGACCAGCCGGTGGCTGTGGACAGTTTGGGATGACAGGAAATACTTACATGCACATGCCGTCATCTAGAGGGGGCTCAGGGACTCCGGGTCAAAGACCGCCGACACAGACGGTGGGGAGGAGGGTTGTTCCCCAGTGTTTACATTTGTTGTAGATCTTCAACTTTTTCCCTTTTGGGTGAGTTCTGGGGCACCTTGGCCTAAATCAGGATTAGAAATCCTGGATGCTTTCTACAACCAACACCCTGTGACTTCGGTTGTTCCCCTCTCTGCACCTTAGCTTCCTCGTGTAGACACTGTGGATGTGTTAAATGCCACATTCAGCTCTGATATTCAGCAACTTCTGGCTCCTACTGTGGGCCCAGCCTGGGAATGGGGTGGTGGGGTGCCCTGTAACCCGACTTGCCTTCAAAGAAATTTGTCATCCTTTTGTGGAACTCCCTGTTTCTCCCTCCAGTGCGCTGCTTCACACAGCAGATAGCAGGAAGCTTTTGCTGCCGTGGGTGGCGGGTTGTGACTCCAAGTGTGTACACAGGCACTTGAGTACTGCTGGCATCTTGGCTTCCTAAGTTCAGTTTCCCACCCTGGGGGCTTGACACGAGTTACGTCACTTCATCGTCCTACCCGCACCCCTTGGTGAGACTTTTCTTCTCATTCCTCAGGTGAAGACCTCGAGCCCCCTTCTCCCACTGAGGCGAAGCATCTTGCCCAGCTTCACGGCTGGCGGGTGCAGCGCTTGCTTGAAGCCCATGTCTGTGGATGCCAAGCGCTTTCCCTTTCCTTGCCGCTGCCTGAGGTGAGGGACCTGCCTGGAGGCAGGCTGCGTCTTCCTGACAAGGCAGGAGGAGGGCTGGCAGGATCTGCATCTTGTGGTCGAAGGGGAAAGTGGCTAAGGACAGGACCTTGACCAGGGCCAGAAATGCCTTTCAGCCCCAGGTCCCTCATGCTGAGTCCCCTTCCCCTGTCCCCACCGCCGCATTCTGGAGATGACTCCGTGCCACGAGGTTAAAGAGCACAGTGGACAGGGGCTCAGTCCAGAGCCACTCCCTTCTGTCTGGGAAAGTGACTCTGTAGCCACTGAGCATCCACTCCTTGGTTATTACTGCGTGTCTGCTATGTGTGCCTGGCTGTCCCTTCTCAAAGGGTAGGGTCGTGGGAGAGTCAGATTACAGACACGTGGCCAGAATGTGGAGTGATAAGGAGAGGGAGGCATGGAAGCTCTGAGACCACAGAGAGGGGCATTTAACCAGCTTGAGGGTGGGACATGGGGAAGATTCTTGGAGCAGGTGCCCCCTGAGTTGAGTTAAAGGGTGAGGATTTGCCCAGGTGCACCATTCAGAGAAAGGTTCAGTGGAGGCAGAGAGAAACGATAGAGAAAGGTGTGTAAAGTCACAAAGGCCAGAGATGCTTTGCTGTGTGCCAGGAAATGCCAGCAGTTACCTGTTACTGGGCTGTAAAGTTCTAAAAAGAGATGGAGAAATGGCTCTGTGGCTAGAGAAGAAGGCAGGGGCTAGATCCTGAAGACTTTTGCATGACAGAATGTTATTTGAGCTGCCCTCTAGGCAAAGGGGAGACTCAAGGGTTTAAAGCAAAGACGTCATGTATAAATTTGAATTTTAGCGAGACTGCCTTGGCTGGCTTCCACTAAAGTAAGGATTGGAGGAAGCTGAGCTTTGAAAGCCAGTTAGGAGGGTGGAATGGTGTAGGTCAGAGATCATGAGCCCATTTCTGGGAAAAAGTCGTGACTCTTTAGTCTGGGAAGACTTTCCTTTGAGCCTGGGAGGGAGCACATGGCTCTGGAGATGAGACATCTGAGGTTTCATGCCCTTGGAAGACAAGCGCAGCTGAAAATATCCTGCTATGCATTTTACGATCAGTTTGTGTCTTAGAATCTTTACGTGTTTGGCAAATGGCTTAGTGTATTTACTGCTCTGTTTGCTGAGCATCAACACTTGTGACATGGAAGCGGTTATGACTTTTCACTAATAAAGCCTTCCAGAACGTGCCTGTGCTTGTGAGCTGAGCTGCAATCTTTGGTCATGTGGGAACAGGACAGGAAAAATAGGACGTTTGGTAACTGGTTACTTCCTCCCCTCTCCCCAGTTGCCATTCATGCATGGAGGTGGGGAATGCAGAAAAATGGTCTCTAAGGTTCCTTCCAGCTTCAAAGCCAGACATCCCTGTGGTCCTGTGCCCAGCCCTCACAGCGCCAGCCCACTTCACAGCCAGTTGCCTGATTTGGGAGGGCTTAGAAACCTTTTTTTTTTTTGAGATGGAGTTTAGCTCTTGTTACCCAGGCTGGAGTGCAATGGCACGACCTCGGCTCACCACAACCTCCGCCTCCTGGGTTCAAGCAATTCTCCTGCCTCAGCCTCCCGAGTAGCTGGGACTACAGGCACGTGCCACCATGCCCAGCTAATTTTTGTATTTTTAGTAGAGACGGGGTTTCACGATGTTGACCAGGATGGTCTCGATCTCTTGACCTCGTGATCCACCCGCCTCGGCCTCCCAAAGTGCTGGGATTACAGG